>SJYC01143364.1:0-45428 GCA_006408675.1 Madoqua kirkii
CAAAGTAATGTCTGTGCTTTTCAATATGCTATCTAGGTTGGTCATAACTTTTCTTTCAAGGAGTAAGCATCTTTTAATTTCATGGCTGCAATCACCATCTGCAGTGATTTTGGAGCCCCCAAAAAAATAAAGTCTGACACTGTTTCCACTGTTTCCCCATCTATTTGCCATGAAGTGATGGGACCAGATGTCATGATCTTCGTTTTCTGAATGTTAAGCTTTAAGCCAACTTTTTCACTCTCCTCTTTTACTTTCATCAAGAGGCTTTTTAGTTCCTCTTCACTCTCTGCCATAAGGGTGATGTCGCCTGCATATCTGAGGTTATTGATATTTCTCCTGGCAATCTTGATTCCAGGTTGTGCTTCTTCCAGCCCAGCATTTCTCATGATGTACTCTGCATAGAAGTTAAATAAGCAGGGTGACAATATACAGCCTTGACGGACTCCTTTCCCTATTTGGAACCAGTCTGTTGTTCCATGTCCAGTTCTAACTGTTACTTCCTGACCTGCATACAGGTTTCTCAAGAGGCAAGTTAGGTGGTCTGGTATTCCCATCTCTTTCAGAATTTTCCACAGTTGATTGTGATCCACACAGTCAAAGGCTTTGGCATAGTCAATAAAGCAGAAATAGATGTGTGAAAGCTGAGCAAGGAAGAACTGGTGCTTTTGAACTGTGGTGCTGGAGAAGACTCCTGAGAGTCCCTTGGACTGCAAAGAGATCCAACCAGTCCATTCTGAAGAAATCAGCCCTGGGTGTTCTTTGGAGGTACTGATGCTAAAGCTGAAGCTCCAGTACTTTGGCCACCTCATGTGAAGAGTTGACTCACTGGAAAAGACTCTGATGCTGGGGGAGACTGGGGGCCAGAGGAGAAGGGGACAGCAGAGGATGAGATGGCTGGATGGCATCACTGACTCAATGGATGTGAGTTTGCGTGAACTCCGGGAATTGGTGATGGACAGGGGGGCCTGGCATCTGCAATTCATGGAGTCGCAAAGAGTCAGACACTGAGCGACTGAACTGAACTGACCCTGGACTTCGGTTCACCATGTCATGTTGTCTGGTCACATCATCTTGAAATTCAAATTTAATCTACTCAAAGCTCAGAAATCTTGAAGGCAGAGGGGAGCGGTATAATTAAGGTCCCCACAGAGACCAACTGAGTCAAGAGGATTGGAGGTTGCAATTTTCACAAGCATAGATGCACTGAAAGGCATATCTTGCTCAATTCTGTCACTCCTATAATCAATTCTCCTAAGCTATGGGCCGTGGGACTAGTGGTCTATTTTGGGACTATTTAACCAGCACGAAGGCTCTGAAAAGCTAATTAATCTCTTGGCAGATAAGCGATTAGACCCTATGTAAGAATGTGCCCTCAAATCAAGGACGGAAAGTAGGTCAAGCAGTTACCAATGAAAAGTTTTTTCTTGGCAGTTTTATATCTAGAAAGTGATTAATGTTGGCTCCTCTACACTTTGGTGAAAGATGCGTGGCTATTTCCCTCACATTCAAGGAGAACATAAAGGACAGATTTTTAAAGTTGCCCTAAAACAGAATTTTCTCTCCAATAACTCATTTGCCTTTGTATATTATTTGATATCAGAATTTCATGCAAAGAGAAATCCACCTACCTGGGTTACAGAGAACTTGATTTAGGATGCTACTAATAGATACCCTCAGGCTTTTTATATACCTCCATAAAAGGGATCATACACCTTATGCATACAGCACTGCCTAAACCATAGTTGCATAACTGTTCCCAAAGACCAAACTGAGAGGTTCTCTGATTGTAGTGCACACAAGTCTCAGGCAAACTGTACTGTGTTCTGGGGTCACGTGAAAAATGTTTACACACTAAGTCTGTCATCTCATGGTAAATATACATGCCCTTTCAATCTGACTCTTCTAGACAATAAAGACACTATGGTTCAACTTTGGATTCTACTTTGGTTTTTTTGTGGGTTTTTTTGGTTGTTTTTTTTAAAGCTCCACTTTGCCCATCTTCTCTTATCCCCATTTATCTCTCTCTTATTTTTTGGCCATACCACACCAAACCAAAGGTTGAATCCAGGCAATGGCAGTGAACGCACTGAGTCCTAACCACTGGACCACCAGGGAATTTCCCATTAACTCTTTACCATTGAAAAGGCTTATGCCTGGTGAGCTATGTTATCATTCTATGCTATTTATTAGTCCCTTCCATGGATCTAACACCTATACTAGATGTACATGGAAAACAGTAATCATTCTACTCTGCCTATGTATAAGTATCCAGCTCAAGTTCTAGTAAAAGTAGGTACTAAATAATTATTTAAAAGATAACTTCCTCTCCCTTTCCCATCCCAGAAGGTTTTGCAGCCCACTTTCATATTTATCTTTTCTGCATTCATTTAGTACTCATTTTATGACTACTCATAGGGGCTTCCCAGGGGCTTTCTTCATGGCTCAGAAGGTAAAGAATCTGCCTGCAATGTGGGAGACCTGGGTACGATCCCTGGGTTGGGAATTCTCCCCTGGAGAATGAACTGGCAACCCACTCCAGTATTCTTACCTGCAGAATCCCATGGACAGAGGAGCCTGGTGGACCATGGGGTCTCAAAGAGTTGGACACAATTCTCTGGAGAGAATGGCAGAGCTGGAAACAGAACTAATGCCAAAGATGAACTTGAGTGACTAGATGACATGATATATATTATCCTTCAATGACATATAAATGCTTACTGTCCACATCTTTCTCAATAGTGTAAATCCCTTAAAGAATAAGATTTATATCATCTATCTTCTAGTGTTAGACACATAAATAGTGTGTAAGAAATGCTCAGTGTTTTGCTTAGATTCTCTTGGCTACAAGAAATAAAGGCTACAGTTCCCTCAAGTGATGGAGGGAGACTACAGAAACAGAAACCAGTCACTTAGCCCAGAGGATGAGCAGGGCCTGTGGTAGGATCAGGTTTTTGCGTATTTAGTATTCTACCACTCTAGAATATAGAACCGGGGTAGAAGCCAGATTTAAACTGGGGTATTTAGGTTATTTTCCCCAAGCATATAGACTTGTCTCCCAATCATTTTAGCAGGAAAGACGGTTTAAAGCTGATCTGGTAAGGGATATGGAAAGATGAAAGTAGAATGAGAAAGGATTCTCAAAAGAGCTAGAAGTGAGACTGAGAAGAGCAGAGGCTGGTTTCCTTGATCATGGAATGCCTACCATTTCATGGCTACAGGCTCTCGTGAGGTCTTGTTGCACTTAGTGCCCTTGACTTCAGTGAGATGTCTAGTTATCCTCCCAATTTCACCTCTCTTTTGACTCTAGCTTAAATGGGTTGCTTCTTTTTACAATAATATCATCCTTTTCTATAAGTCAATTGCCTCCTATAAAATGGTTCCTCATTAAGATCACAAGATAGCAGTAGTCTGTTAAAGCACCCAAATTACTCCATGAATAATGGAATTTCCCATTATTCAAACCATGAATTTTATTAAAATTAGTTGTTTACCTTTCATAACTGAAGTCCCTCCTTTTGGGAACTACTTGGAAGAGAGAATATCACCCTTAGTGTACACACTGTAGCCTGTACTGCCTCTTTTGACCACTGAGGGCTTAGAGAAGGAAATGCAGACCACACTGGGCCTGAGAAAACTCTAAATCACAAGGAGAGATGAGCCAGACAAATATTCAATGGCTGAAAAAAGAAAAGGAGATTTAACTTAGCAATTGACAGAAAGGATAAGAGAGAATTTTTCAACAGTTATAGGCTCTCTGTCACAGGTACAGGTTAAAAAACTTGGAAAGAATTGCAGAGCTGGAAATAGAACTAATGCCAAAGATGAACTTGAACTCAAGGTTAAAAAATGGGGGAGAGGAGGGAAGCCACTGTGGCTGAGCAGGAGAAAGAGATTCTAGGGAAGTCTAGCATCTAGTCTAGATGCTAGCCAAATTAAAGGATGGCAGTGTGATAAATATGAAAGTGTAACTGATTGATCCCAAAGACATCCTATACCCCAAAGCTTTACTTCACCAGGAAAAAGTTACCTTGGAAAAGTCATAAGAAATTTCAGGATAACAAAGACAACAGTAGCTACTGATGCTGGAAGAGTTGGTAGATAAACCAACCTGGGTTAATCATTGAGATCCTTTAAGTAGAGAGAAGTGCTATGGCATGTCTGATGAAATTTTGTACTCACCCAGGGATATGGGTTTGATACCTGGGTTGGGAAGATCCCTTGCAGTAGGAAATGGCCACCCACTATAGTATTCTTGCCTGGAAAATTCCATAGACAGAGGAGCCTGGTGGGCTACAGTCCATGGGATCCCAGAGTCGGACACGATGGAGCACGCACGAAGCTGCAGAGAACAATGAGTAAGACTGAACTCTCTAAGTGAAACTGGAAGGTTTCCAAGTACTATGCAGTCTTCACTAAGGGCCTCTTAGGAGCCTGGAGCACTTAAGGAGAATGAAATCTCTGGCCTCCATTGCCACTTAGAGAAATAGGAAATTAGAAGTTCCATCAAAAGCAGGCCTTCTGAGAACTGACGGGTGAGCCCAGGATGACTGTTTCTACTAGCCAGAGAGAAGTCTTTCTACTGCAGCAAAGATTTTTACAGACTTCCAGTAGTTGAACCAAGATTAGCATGAACTATGAAATTAATCTCAAATTAATCCACCTGTAGCTCTGCTAGATCTCTAAATCACATGATGGGGTTACAAAGTATATGTACATTTTAAGTCATTCTAGTTTACTCCCTCTCATTCTCATCCCCTTTTCAGAGGACTAAAGCAGAGCAGCTATTTATGTTCCTAAAGGATAGCACTTCATGGCAATTTCAGTAATTATAACCTCAGTTTGAAGATGCTTAATTTGCTGTTACATTTTTGTTTAATTGCTCACCACTATTTACCCCTGTTGGTTACTTCCTGCTCTCAAATGCCTTTACCTCTACAGTAGAGTACAGGAACCTCATTTGTACAATAAACATGTTCCTGAAAAATTGTAAATCAGAGTTTTTGAAATGCAATTTTATTTTCCCACAGTCTCAGAGATGCTTTATATTCATCTATGATTGATCAGTTGGCAGTGATTTTCAACTTCAGTTTTGTTATTCCACTATAAATCAAGTAGTTCCTCAACTGTAAAAAAAAAAAATTTCAGTGTACTATGAACTCTGTTACTCTACAAAAAAGAATAGATTTTTTATAAGGTAGATCACCTATTAATAACATCTGATTTATTTAGAATTTAATATCTGGTGAGATACTCTGTTAGTGTCTTCATTTCATGGTACTGGGCAGCCCTGCCTCATCCCAACCTTTTCCCCCTTTCAACATCTTTCCTTTTACTGAAATATAATTTACATAGAATAAAACTGCTCTTTTTATTATATGGTTTTGTGAGTTTTGAAAGATGCACACATTGTGTAACCCACATCACACTTCAAGACATGGAACTATTCTATCACCCCACAAAATTCCAAGCCCCTCTGCAATCAACCCCTCCCAACTCACAGGCAATGACAGATATGCTTATCCCTCCAGTAATTTTGGATTTTCCAGAATTTCATATAAATGGAAGCAATATGTAGACTTTTTTGAGTCTACATCTCTCACTTAGAATAACACACCTAAGCTCATTTAGGTTGTGGTATCAATGGTTGGTTCCTTTTATTGCTGAGTAGCTTCCATTGTATATATGTACCACAATTTGCTTATCTAGTCACAAACTAAAAGGCACTTAAGATTGTTTCCAGTTTTGGGCTATTATATAGCATGTGTCCAGGTTTTTGTGTGAACATGTTTTTATTTCTCTTGGGTAAATATCTAGGCATGGGATTGCTGGGTCATATGGTAATGTATACTTAACTTTGTAAGAAACTGCTAAACTGTTTTCCCAAGTGTATCGCTCTGCATTCCCACCAACAAAGTCTGGGAATTCTAGTTGCTCTACATGCTCAACAGCACTTGGAATTATTTTTAAGTAAGTACTGATACTTCTTTATGATTTTGATATGCATTGCTCAAATGACTAATAATGTTATCATTTTTTGTTGATTGTTCATTTATACTAATATTTTGAAAATTGACTTCTTGCCTTTTACCAAATTGTAGTTCTTTATATAGTCTGGATTATATGGACTTCCCTTGTGGCTCAGATGGTAAGGCGTCTGTCTATAGTGCGGGAGCCCTGGGTTCGAGCCCTGGGTTGGGAAGATCCCCTGGAGAAGGAAATGGCAATCCACTCCAGTACTGTTGCCTGGAAAATCCCATGGACAGAGGAGCCTGATATGCTACAGTCTATGGGGTTGCAAAGAGTCGGACACGACTGAGCGACTTCAGTTCAGTTCAGTATATAGTCTAGATACAGTCATTTGTCAGATATATGTTTTGCAAATATTTTCTCTTGGTTTGCTGCTTGTCCTTGCATTTTATTAAGTGTTGTGAAAGAATAGAAGCTTTCATAATTAAAAAATTTTTTTTTCTTTTATGGACTGTGCTTTGGGTGTTGTAGCTGGGAAATTTTTTGCCTAGCCAGAGATGGCAGACTTCCTGCTTTCTTTTAAAAATTTTATAATTTTACACTCAAATTTATAATCTATTTTGAGTTATTTTGCATGTGGTGCAAGGCATAGGTTGACATGTTGAAATTCTTTCTTCTTGCAAAATGATGTCTGATTATTCCAGTACCATTTGTCTCTTTTGACTATCTTTTGATAAAGTTCCATTAGCATAGAATCTATGTAGAATCTACTAAAAGGAAGATAATCCTCTGGCTTTGGTGTGACAGTCCTATGGCTGGAGATGGGAGGCAAGTCCCCAATTTCTTTGACTGGTAAGAAATAGCAAGGCAGTATGCCTTCCACTCCATATATTATACATGCATGGTATATGACAATCCAGAAAGAACTGTCAAAGCTCTCTAGCAAAAGATCACCATAAACATACGTGTTGGCTGAGCAAGCTAAGTTTATTACTCACTGCAACAAGGGAGAACATAAACTATGGTAACCGTGAGGTATCTCAATGAGAGTGTTAGAAATGACCTATGTTAAGATTTGGGTTTGTTGAGTGATTTGAGGAACTCGTCTCTAAATTGGATGCTGTCAGGAAGCAGGGCTAATTCTGTAATTGGGTATCTTAATAAATCTTATGTAAAAAAATGAAGACTAGAATGAGGATAAAACTGATAAAGAATAGTCACTTATACTAATCTGATTGTTTTTGTGTCTTCCATTTGATGTCTTAGATAAGGTTTGTTTTCATCTGTGCTCCGACATGATTATGGAGTAGTCTTATTTTTGTCCTGATCATCACATTCGTGAAATGGACTTTTCTGATGTTGATATTCTCTGAAACTGTCTATATCCAACAGAATATACCAGAGCCCAGTTATGTCAGGCCAGCTGCTAGCAACTCCAAGACCTAGGTGACATCATCAGACCAGCTACTTGACATCAGGAACTGTCTTTCTCTTTTATGGTTAAGAACTTAGGTCCTAGAGTCAGAAAAAATCATGTTTTATTACAGAGTCTGCCTCTTGGGTAAATTATCTAACTTCTTTATGCCTCAATTTCCTCATATGAACATGGGGATTATAATAGATCTTGCCTCATTGGAATGTTGGAGGTGCATGTCAGAAATTACATGAAATAAGTCTTGAAAGTGAAGTAAAAGTGTTTGCTACTCAGTCATGTCCAACTCTTGCAAGGCCATGGACTGTACAATACTAGAGCAGATTACCATTTCCTCCTCTAGGAGATCTCCCCACCCCAGGGATCGAACCTAGGTCTCCTGCATTGCAGGCAGATTTTTCATCGTCTCAGCAACCAGGGAAGCCTAAAATAAGTCTCAGTTGTCATTATTATATCAGAGAAAAGCTTAAGAAGGATTGGGACAGAAAACCAAGCATAGTCCAGGTTACTGTGCCAGGAAACTCTGCCTGTCATTCACACTGGAAAGGTCACATATTAAGTGGTTTCTGTCATAACAAGAAAACAGAGTTGCTTTGTATCCTATCACATGATGGGCAAATACAACAATGCATAGATCCTGCTAACCATCCAGATCATGTTTTAAAGTGACCAGATTATCTCATTTCTCTTTTAACATCTGGAAAACTAAAATATCTTGATAGTGTCACAACAATGGTCTAACTGGATCTAAGTTACTGCTTTCAAAAAAAAATCAATGATTAGGCTGAAACCATAAATTATATTTGATCCACTCTAAGACATGGCTCAAAGGTAGCTTCTTCCAGGATGCTTTCCTATGTTAGCATGTCCTTTTCTGGGCCTTGTCAAAGTTATTCAGTCACACCATCCTGATTATTTGTATTCGAAAAAATACTTTGTGAGGTTATTCAGTTCAGTTCAGTCAGGTCTAACTCTTTGTGACCCCATGAACTGCATCATGCCAGGCCTCCCTGTCCATCACCAACTCCCAGAGTCCACCCAACCCATGCCCATTGAGTCAGTGATGCCATCCAACAATCTCATCCTCTGTCGTCCCTTTCTCCTCTTGCCTTCAATCATTCCCAGAATCAGGGTCTTTTCCAGTGAATCAGTTCTTCGAATCAGGTGGCCAAAGTATTGCAGTATCAGCTTCAACATCAGTCCTTCCAATGAACACCAGGACTGATCTCCTTTAGGATGGACTGGTTGGATCTCCTTGCTGTCCAAGGGACTCTCAAGAGTCTTCTCCAACACCACAGTTCAAAAGCATCAATTCTTCGGCACTCAGCTTTCTTCACAGTCCAACTCTCACATCCATACATGACCACTGGAAAAACCAGCCTTGACTAGACGAACCTTTGTTGGCAAAGTAACGTCTCTGCTTTTGAATATGCTAAGTTGGTCATAACTTTCCTTCCAAGGAGTAAGGGTCTCTTAATTTCATGGCTGCAATCACAGTCTGCAGTGATTTTGGAGCCCAGAAAAATAGTCAGCCACTGTTTTCACTGTTTCCCCACCTATTTGCCATGAAGTGATACTGGATGCCATGATCTTAGTTTTCTGAATGTTGAGCTTTAAGCCAACTTTTTCACTCTCCTCTTTCATTTTCATTAAGAGGCTCTTTAGTTCTTCACTTTCTGCCATAAAGGTGGTGTCATCTGCATATCTGAGGTTATTGATATTTCTTCCGGCAATCTTGATTCCAGCTTGTGCTTCATCCAGCCCAGCATTTCTCATGATGTATTCTGCATATAAGTTAAATAAGCAGGGTGACAATACACAGCCTTGATGTACTCCTTTTCCTATTTGGAACCAGTCTGTTGTTCCATGTCCAGTTCTAACTTTTGCTTCCTGACCTGCATACAGGTTTCTCAACAGGCAGGTCAGGTGGTCTGGTATTCCTATCTCAGAATTTTCCACAGTTGATTGTGATCCACACAGTCAAAGGCTTTGGCATAGTCAATAAAGCAGAAATGGATGTTTTCTTGGAACTCTCTTGCTTTTTCGATGATCCAGCTGATTATTTTGTATCCGAAAAAACACTTTGTGAGGTTATTAGGTATTTCTTAGACACACATTGATGCTTTCAAATTGTGGTGCTGGAGAAAACTCTTCAGAGCTTGGACTGTGAGGAGATTACATCAGTCAATCCTAAAGGAAATCAGTCCTGAATATTCACTGGGAGGACATGTTGAAGCTGAAGCTCCAATCCTTTGGCCACCTGATTGATGCAAAGAACTGACTCACTGAAAAATATCCTGATGCTGGGAAAGACTGAAGGTAGGAGAAGTGGATGACAGAGGATGAGATGGTTGGATGGCATCACTCACTCGAAGGACATGAATTTGAGCAACCTCCGGGAGTTGGTGATAGACAGGGAACCCTGGTATGCTGCAGTCCATGGGGTCGCAAAGTGTTGTATGCGAATGAATGACTGAACTGAACTGAAACACACATTAGTGTATTTTCTCTTGCTAACCAACCTGTGAAAGACTTCATACCTAGACAGGAATTGTTTATAAACCCCTTTCACATCCACCATCTGTTTTCTCTCTCGAAAAACCCCTGATGGACCCTCTGTCATCATCATTTCATAGGTGTCTAAAGAAAAAAGGAAAAGTTAATAGATACCGTTTATCCACTTCGGTACCCTTTCCTCCTGATAACCACCCGTGCGGTGGATCTCACGACCCTCACTGTGCAGGGCAGAGACGCCTCACCTAACCAGGAACTTAGGTGCAGACTCTGTCCTCTCACTGCTACCCTCCACACCTTCCAGAACAGCGAGCAGGGTCTCGTCCAGAGCCGGGAGACCTCAAGGGGCGCCACGTAAGGTGGCAGGTGGCCGGTGGCGAGAGGGGCGCGAAGCCTGGTGTTCTAATTTTTTGCTCACTTCCCTGGTGGCTCAGCCGTGAGACGCCTCACCTAACCAGGAACTTAGGTGCAGACTCTGTCCTCTCACTGCTACCCTCCACACCTTCCAGAACAGCGAGCAGGGTCTCGTCCAGAGCCGGGAGACCTCAAGGGGCGCCACGTAAGGTGGCAGGTGGCCGGTGGCGAGAGGGGCGCGAAGCCTGGTGTTCTAATTTTTTGCTCACTTCCCTGGTGGCTCAGCCGGTAGAGCGCCCGCCTACAGTGCGGGAGACCGGGGTTCAGTCCTTGGGTTGGGAAGATCTCCTGGAGAAGTAAATGGCAACCCACTCCAGTATTCTTGCCTGGAAAATCTCATGGACGGAGCCTAGTAGACTACAGTCCATGGGGTCGCAAAGAGTCGGACACGACTGAGCGATTTCAGTTTCACTTTTCTCTCTTCATTACTGAACACACACTCTCTCCTGTCAATTTCCAGCGTCTGGCTAGCCCTCGGTAATGCGGTAAGTGGTAGGTGACCGCGGCAAAGCCGAGTTCTCCCATGATGAATTCTAGGGGCAGAGATTTCAAATAAAAATAACAAAAACAGTCACAATAATAAATGAGCAGTCTCTCAACAACAAAAAATAATAAAGGAGCAGCGTCTCTGTCGTCACTCTTGTCATCTGGAGAGTAAAGAGAGGCTCACAGGGAGCCCCAAGGGTGAAAGGCTGAGAGCAGGCCCAGCTCATTCACTCTCCTGAGGGAAAGCAGGTAAGGGGACGTCGAGGCCCCGGGCGAAGGACTGGAGAAACTGGCAACCGTCCCATATTCCCTAGGGCGAAGGTTCGGAATTTAGAGCGACCGTTATCCGCGGCGGAACTGAAGCTTCGCAGGGCCGCAGGCGTTGGCGCTAGGGCCTGAGGGCAGCAGACTCCGCGTTCCTAGCGCCCCGCGCCCCTCGCCCGATCTGATTGGACAGCAGCGGAGAAGGGGGCGGGCCAGGGGGGAAGCGCGCGGGGACTAGCCAGGGGTTCTCGCGGTTGCACCCAGCGGGCGAAGGGGCGGGAGTAGGCCTGAAGCTGAGAAGCGGCGCGCGTGCGCACGTCGGGAGGCGACCTGCTGGGGGCTGCTGGGAGGGCTGGGTAGTTAGAGAAACGGGTGGGCGTGTGCCCGGTGGGCGCGGGAGGGGCCCCGGGTGCGCGTGCGCGTTGGAGCGCGAGCCGTAGGAGGCGGGAGCTGAGGAGGCGGTGGAGGGGGCGGGCTGCGTCGGCGCCACGTCCGCAGCCAGAGGCCGCCGTCGCAAACCGTGTCTCTGGCTCCACAGCCGGAGGAGGCGTCTCCAGAGCCCACGACTGCCCGAGGCTGTGCCCGCCGCTCAGGCCGCCTCGCCCTTCCTCGGTGCTGCCCGCTCCTCCGCCCGGCCCCGGCGCCGGCCCCCGACCCAGCGGTAAGTGGGTCAGGGAGGGTAGGGGGCGCCGTTCCGGCTTCCTGCCCTCCTCTCTGTTGCCTTTTTCCGTTAGCTTTTCTGCACCTCACTGCCTCCCTGCCCAGGCTTGGCTGCTGGAAGCCTTTTTTGGTGGTGGTGGTGGTGGCGAGGGGTTGCTGAACGGGAAGGGGGAGGGGCGGGACCGTGTTGCGGGCTGGTGGAGGTTAGCTAGCGGGGTCCCCCCCCACCCCAGCCCTTTACTCATTTCTGACTCCCCCGCCGTGGTTTGAGATTGGGACCCTTATGGACGCTTCCTCCTGACTTCTTATCTCCTGGGGTGTCAGGCCGGAAAAATGGGGGGTAGGAGGATGTCAGCAGCCTGGGAGAGGAGAGGGGTGCGGCAGAGGGGGCTGCGTACCTCCCCGCCCCGCTCACTCCTAACCTGTTGATAAACTGGTCTCTTGGGTTCAACCACAGGAGACTTGGTCCCCAGTGGACATTCCCAGTGCTCTTCCCAGGTAGCTCTGCCCCCACGCCTAACCTGAGCTTGAAAGGGAAGCGATGGACCGGAGGTGCTGACGGCCCCGGGGGTGATTGGGGACCGCTGGAGCACCCTTAAGTGCCATCAGTGCCTCCTGAGTCTGCATAAAAACCGTGCCTGCTATGCACATGCACCTCAAAACTGATCCCCAAGCTCCCACCTATGATCAGTTCCTCTCTCCTAAGCAGGTCGCCTCTTATATGTTAGAAGACAGAAATTCTGGAACTCTGTGCAACTGGGGTTTGCTGGGTGTACAACGTGGAGCAGAGGGAGGAGGTGCTGAGCTCAGCCTCAGCCAGGGCTCCTTCAGGGTCATTTTCTGCCTCTCCTGCCACGTCACTCCCTCTGCTAAAGAAAAAAAAAAAAAGGACTTGCTAGTGCCCAGAGGGATGGGTAGGGGAGGAGGATGGCGGAGTGGGGAAGGGGCCATTGGGAAAGGTTTAGAAACACCCAGGGAAGGAGAAGAGTTTATTTGATTTATTCTGCCCTTGTGAACACTTCTGCTAATTCCAAATGAAAACATTTTATTTACTATCTGTGATTATTTGCTGTTTGCTGTTTAAACTGGTGTGGGTGCTCTAAAGAGTTCCCCAGGAATATTGATATAACATCAACAGGTATTATGTCTGAGTGTGTGTACCCATGTCTGTTTTCTTAAAGTAAGAAGGAAGTAACTTTTAATAAACTTATATGCATCCTGTTTTAATTTTTTTCACTTTCATTTTTTTAGTCTTTGTTATAATGTACACTAGAAAGCAAGTGCAGGAAAAATATGCCATTATGTAGAGAACATTGTTAGATCTTGTGTGTGGTTCTTTTTTAACTCCAGGAAAATCTTTACCTTTTTCTTGTTTTAGTCATTGAATTATTGTTGTTATGATACTTCCTGAAGGTACCTTACTGGATTATACATAAACACCCTGAAAGCTTTGACATGCTTGTTCAGAATAAACCTTCAGTGTCTAACACAGTGTCTGACATAGCAGGGACACAGATATCTGTTGAACTAATGAAGTATAATTTAGTGAAAATAACTGGTGTGCTGCTTATTTGGTTTGATAGGTTATTGTAATTCTGGGTAATGTTTCATTTAAGAGCAACACTCAAAAATTGCCCTTTCAGTACTGTCAGTTGTTACTTGTCACTAGGTGTAAGTTTTACTGGCAGATTTCTTTTTCTTTCCTGACACATTCAGTGCATTTCCTGCAGTTCACTTGCTGTTGATTTAATGGGCAGGGACCATTTTTAAAAGGAGCGTATTGAGGAGAGCTGGTTAACTAGGGAAGCCTAAAAACAGTAAGCTGGTATTTTAATATACACTGTTTGTTGGTGTATGTGGGCTAAAGCTCTGTATAAATATATATTTTAAACTCCTTGTAGTTATTTGACAAAGAAGCTAAAGCATAGGAGTGAGAACGTGGCAGAGTTTCTACATATATTAAAATATGTAGAATAATTTAGCTAATTGATTTATAGTCTTTTTCTTATAGGGAAATTGGCACTTACTGTTTAGTAAGAAATTGGTGAAGTGTCTTTGGAGGTAAACATCGTGCACTGTATTTTGTAGTTGTGCCTCATATACAGTGTGTTAGTGCTCTTTAACTTCCCTTGGTACACAGGGGTGTGGAGCCTTAGGCACATTTGAGTACTATTTTCAGATTTTCTTTTCATTATTAACAAAAATTATATATATATTACAGACATCTGTGGGGGTTCATGGAGGCATTTGTTTACTTATTTCTATTATTGGAAGAAATTACCCTCTAGAGAATAGAGTTGTTATAAATCTTGCTCAATGTATTTGCCAGCTGTTATATCTATGATATTGTTGTACTGGACAAGAATTACTTCTCCCTGGCGTAAAATGCTTAAAGGAATGGCAGATGAATTGCAGTCTACAGTAAAGAACTCTTTCACATTTCAGAGTTTCTTAAAAAAACATACTTATGACCAGTTTTAGCTGGTACTATAATCGTTTATTCACATGTCAGGACCACATGGTAAAACTGATTTATGTCCTTAGAGTAAGTTAAATTATTTATCCTGATATAAAGGCTGTTTTCTGTCTTTATTGCCTTTCTTAGGAAAAGTACATTTTTTTTAAAGAAATTTGTGTGCATTATGAGTTCCTATAGAGCAGCCTTTTTTGGTTTTTGAATGAAATTAAATAAATGATGCTGAAGTATATAACCACTGGATTATAAACTCTTAGAGTTTAATCACACTCACACTGAAACCTTGAGTGCCTAGCAGAGTACCTGGCACATAGCAGGGACCCAAGTATATGTTGAATTTAGGGCTGATGGTTTGCATAGAATTTAATAATGTTGTTTAAGGGTAATATTTTAAAATGGTCTTTTCAATACTTTCATTGTCAGTTGTTATTTGTCTTCATGTGTATACTTTAAAATTTTATTCAGTAGATTATTTACCTCTTCCAGTTTTAGAATATTAGGGGTGTATTTGTCTTCACAATTCCATATTTAAGAGATAAAAGTGTAATGATGATAATGACCAGGATAGTAATATAAAAAGTATTTCTCCTAGTGATGAAGTGATAATATTCATGAAGAGGTAATACCACCAGAAGTTTGGCACATATATGTGTGTAGAAGTTGAGAATGGTTTATGTGAGTAAAAAGTAAAGATGGTATTACAGATAGTTAAGGGTTTTAGCAAAAATACCTTTATAAGGAAAATTGGTGTCTTGGGTTCAGAAAAATGTATTCCATATACTTATACTTTAAAAGCTTTTACACAATTTTTACTACCCTAAAGTGTTCTGTAGGAATTTTAATACTACATACTTGCTGTTAATATGAGTGATGTACAAGAAATGTAGACATTAAAAAAGTATATATACAAAATAAAAATCAATCTTTCTGGCGTCTTAGGGCTGCCGTCTATGGGGTCGCACAGAGTCGGACACGACTGAAGCGACTTA
Source organism: Madoqua kirkii (assembly GCA_006408675.1). Classification (NCBI taxonomy): domain Eukaryota; kingdom Metazoa; phylum Chordata; class Mammalia; order Artiodactyla; family Bovidae; genus Madoqua; species Madoqua kirkii. The sequence continues at coordinate 15,203 of SJYC01143364.1, forward strand.
GCAGCAGCAGCAGCAGGGCTTTCAAAGTCAAGTTGTTTCAGTCTAGATAGCCAGGTTCTGGCCTGCACAACTCTAGACTTTGTATTGTTTATTGATAATCCTGTTTGTAACTATTGATAACACTAGTAAATTTAAGTGTAAATGTAATTTAAGAATGGGGTAAAGTAAGGGGAAGTGGAATGTGGTTGGGCAGGGAAAAGAGCTGGTACATTATACTCTGAAGATCCTGATGCTGGGAAAGATTGAAGGCAAAAGAAGAAGGTGGCAGCAGAGGATGAGTTGGACACAACTTAGTGACTAAACAACAACATACCCTGAAAGAAGCTCCAGGCAGGAATGACATTTATTGAAAGTCTGGTTATCTTAAAAAATTCCCAAGCACTTTTAACTTTTTAGTTAGTGTATTTTTAAAAATAAAACTATTTTGAATTACTGTGTAGTAGAATTTATGCATTATATCTCTCCTGTGGTTCTTGAAGCCCCTGGCATACCAGTGCCTATTCTTCAAGAGGTACATTTGAAGAGCATGAATCCAGCTGAAAGTTATTTTTAAAAAAAAACAGAAATTTGGGTCATGTATTGGTATGCGTATTATCTTATGATGCTTAAAGGCAGTGTGGATACAAACTATAGTTTTTTTTCCATTTATTCCACAAATACTGTGTTTCAGCTTACAACCAAAATATGTACTATAAGATGGTAAGAATTATAAATAAGATTTTCAAATTGCAAATCAGGAAAAAAGAGCTATTAAGAGTGAAGGTCTTGGTGTGCTGTCAGGACTGGGGTTGGGGAGGGGAAGGGAACAAAACCATGAATAAAACTCAGTGATGTCATTTTCTTCAAGTCGGCATTTTGTGATTCAGGAACATTGCTTTGTAAATGATCAACTTGATTTAAGGATAAAAACCTATTAGTTACAATAACTATATAGATGAACTGTGTCATCTTTAAAAATATCCTTTGTGAATATCACTGATTTCTAAGACTTAGAAATATAATTTTCTTTAATTACAAAATCAATACATGTTCATGGTAGAAAATTAAAATATAGATGTTAAGTATATCTCTCTCTCTCTCTATGGAAATACTATGTATCTCTTCCTCCTCACCATGTGTATAATTTCTATCCCCTAGTGGCAGTCTTTGTTAGCACTTTGGAGCTTCCAAGGTGGCACTAGTGGTAAAGAACCTGCCTGTCAATGAAGGAGATTCAAGAAATGCAGGTTTGATCCCTGGGTCAGGAAGATCCCCTGGAGGAGGAAATGAAAACCCCACTCCAGTATTCTTGCCTGGAGAATCCCATGGACAGAGGAAACTGGCAGGCTACAGTCCATAGGGTTACAGAGTCAGACATGACTGAAGCAACTTAGTGTGCATATTTACCTTCAGTCTTTTATGTCCACTTGAAAAAAATAGTATCATGACATATGCCTTTTATATCCTCTAAATAGAACATTAACAGTCCTCCATAGTATTTGATCTTCATAAATTATTTTAATGTCTCATTGTATGTATCTTTAGGAAGCTTATATATTCATCTCTTGCTATCCATGAGACTCTACTTTGACTATCTTTAGGTATATTTTATTTTGCTGGCTTCTCTTTTGCTCACTTCTTAAATATGAACAGTCCAACTAAACTTATCAATCTATTCCCTTACTGGACTTTTCCTTAGTCATACCACTTATCCCATGCAACTTCAGCTGTCACTTCAGACTGTTCTTAGGACCTCAGTTCTAAATCAGACTTCATGCTAAGTTTCAGGCCCTTTAAGTCCAATTGACTGCTAAATGTCTCCTGTGGATGTGCCGAAGGTATCTCAAATAGCTGTTTAGAAACAGATCATAGTCAACAGTCAGTGTACACTTAATTAAAGGGGAGATCTCATGGTAAGTGTTCTTATTGCAATAAAATAAACATTAAAAAAAACGTCCATCTCTCTCAGCATTCATTTTCTCTCTTCTGTCCCCTGTCTTCATCATTTCTATTTTGTTTCTCACCCTAAAAACTTTATATCCTATATTCCCCTTCTGTCTCACATTAACACCCAAGTTATGTTCTACTTCACACAAAAAATTCAAGTATTTGAGTGTCCACTTAGGAAGGCATTGATTAAGGCTCTGGGAATGAAGCAGTGACAACACCAAGCTTTGTTACAATAGCTTTCATTCTAATTGCACAGAATAAACATGTATACCAAGTGACAGTAAAAGCAATGAATAAAGTAGAGCAGTGTTAGATGGAAATGGTAGGGAAAGGAGTTAGGAGGGTGCTGATCTGTTTTAAGGTAGTAGGGAAGACCTCTGAAAAGGAGACATTTGCACAGACCTGAAGGAAGTAAGGAATCAAACCACGTACAGAGTATGACATGGCTAGACTGAAGGAAGAGCAAAGATGGAAGCTTGGGGGCTGGTTAAGAGACTTTGCAGTTGTCCAAATAAGAGATTGTGATGGGTTAGTTAAAAGTGGTAGCAGAAGAGGTGATGTGTAGTAGTTGTATCTTGGACTTATTCAGGCAACAGAATTTAACAGCGATATGATGGGAATGTTAAAAAGGAAATCAAGGGTGACTTCTAGGATTTTGGTCTAAACATTTATTTAGACAAGAACAATTGGCAAGAGTTCAGATTGCTGTTCCATCTCATTAGACTATAAAGTAGCCACTTGCTGTAGTTAATCTCTGTTCTTCCATCTGATCTTGGTTTAGATAGCTTCTTAAAATACAGATCTGACAGTATTACTTGGCTGATGGCTCCTCATTGCCTGTTGGCGGGAGAGTTAAGTCACTTCATAGTATTTAGATGAATTTGCATACATCTTTTATGCTATCATAGAATACAACAGCTCTGATCTTTTAAAATTATGGTCTTTTTCTTTTTTAAACTACCAGGTGGATAAATGTGAAGAAGTTACATTTTGTTTGTTTTTTCAAAAGGGATTCTATATGAGGAGGAAAAGGCAAAATTTTGGTAGGAATTTGTGGGATATATACAAAAAAGCAGAAATGTATGTCGTTACTAGCATGTCTGTTTTATAACTCCAGCTAAAATATGAAATTTGTGTGTGTTTATAATATCCCTGTATTTCTGTACAGAATATTGTGACATCTATTAATTACTTGATCACCCAAAGGATCTCCTGGTATACAGATACTGGGTTTAGTGCTGAGTAAGGCAGACAAAGTGTCTTTCCTTTTGGAATTAACAGTTCAGTGGGGAAGAAAGTGGGGATCCCAGGTAGCTCAGTGGTAAAGAATCCACCTGCAATGCAGGAGATATGGGTTCAAGTTTCAAGATCCCCTGGAGAAGGAAATGGCAACCCACTCCAGTATTCTTGCCTGGGAAATCCCATGGACAGAGGAGAGCCTGGCGGGCTACAGTCCATGGGGTCACAGAGTCGGACAGGACTGAAACGACTACAACAGTGGGGAAGAAAGTGGCTCCAAAGTAGTTATTTCTCAAAAAGGGGCACACACCCTCCTGGCCGTTCTGCCAGGAGTTTCTGCAGATTTTTGTTTTCAGTTGTTAAGTAGTATTCTCAGAGTGAGGGTTAGAATATCTTTAATTTCTGTTTCCTGAACAGCAAGTATCTGGAGAAGTTATTTGTCCTCAGTCATATAGTTTATATAGTCAAGGTGGAATTCAAATGCAGGTTCTCTGATCTCAGAACTTGAAACACGGTGCTGTATAATTCTCATGATTTTAACATGACAGTAAGTTAAAGAAATATAAAAATGAGAATGAAAATAAATTTAACTTTCTGGCTTAAAAGAGTTTCAAAATGAAAGCAAATCAGTCAGGAACTCCTCCTAGTAATGCATCAGCTGATACTCTTTCAGATATTTAATTGTTGTTATCAGAGATTACACATCTTCAGTGTTACTTGTAAAATCTCAAGTGTGTATGAAATACATTAAGTTGACAACGAGACCAGCATAAGATGAGGTGCGCTTGATCTTGGTCCGAGTCAGACTTTTTGTTAGAGCAACTGAAAATTACTTATTTAAGCACAGGATGTATGCTGCTGAATGCTAAGGGTACAGTTACACACCCTCTAGGTTTTAAAGACAGTTCAAGTTGAATTAATGAAGTTAAATTACCTTTGAAAAGTCTTACCTCTCAGACTGCTACCTCTAGCACCCTCATTTGCCATCAGTGTGTTTTGCCTGGGTTATTGACATACAGAAGGAAATATGAATGACTTTTTATTTGATCAACTGGTGCCTAAAAGCAATAGGAGTCATAAAGGAAAAGGGAACTTCCCTGACCCTCCTCTGATCACTTAATATTAGTCCTGATAAACACTGCAGTACGTGTAAACTCTGAAACCCTAGGTTGAGACTAATAGGTCTTTGAAAATCCTAGGTTGAGACTGATAGGTCTTTCTGTGCTCATTTCTGATCACTTGTTCTCCCCACACAGCCAGAATGATCTTTAAAAAGGGTAACTCAGGACACATGACCTCTCTGGTCAGCTCCTTTCTCTGGCTCCCCATCTCAGAGTTACGAGATAATCGCCTCTCTGGCCTGTAAGGGACTGTGTCACCCATGCCTCACTCTGACCTCCTTTCCTACTGCGTTTTGCTGCAGCCCCCGCCACATTTTTCTGGCTGTTCTGTTTGTGGTAAGCTCCTACTTCAGGACCTTTGCTTTTATTGTTTTTTTTTCCTTGAGGGCACTTGACTGAATCAGTACCTTTTGTCCTTAGCTCCTTTGGGATGTCACCACCAAGAGACCTTCAAAGACTCTCCCAGTTAAAATATTACATCCTCTCCCCTTCATCTTTTTTTTTCCACAGCAGGTAAAATTATCTGATACACAATATGAAACTGAAAGTTGCTCAGTCATGTCTGACTCTTTGCCCTCCCATGGACTGTAGCTCTCCAGGCTCCTCTGTCTGGAATTCTCCAAGCAAGAATACTGGTGTGGGTAGCCACTCCCTTCTCCAGGGAATCTTCCTAATCCAGGGATTCAGCCTGGTTCTCCTGCGTTGCAGGCAGATTCTTCACTGTTTGAGCCACCAGTGAAGCCCCAATATACAGTATATTCTTTGCATATTTATTGTCCTTCCCACTAGACAATATGGGATGTTCATGATGGTGGAGTTTTGGTCTGTATTGATCACAGCTATATCCCATACATAAAACATGACACATAGTAGGTACTCAGTCTGTCAATCAGCATATTAAAGTATACTGTTTTCACAATATTATTTTTTCCTAGCTTTCTTGAGATATAATTGACATACAGCATTGTGTAAGTCTAGGTGTATAATGTGATACACATATATTGCAAAATGTTTATCAGATTAAGGTGAGTTAACACATCCTTAACTCATATAATTACCTTTGTGTTGTTATTATGGTGAGAACTTTTAAAAATCTATTAGCAACTTTCAAGCTTACAATACAGTATTTTTAACTGTAGTCATCATACTGTACATTAGATCCTCGGAACTTATTCCTCTTATAATGGAAAGTTTGTACCCTTTGATCAACATGTTACTTCCCCAACTCTATACCCCCAGCCCCATGTAACCACCTTATCTTTAAGTTTGGCTTTTTTAGATTTCATATATAATTGAGATTATATACTGTTTGTCTTTCTCTGACTTATTTCACTTAAAATAGGTTCATGTATGTTGTTTTGCAGATGGCAAGATTTTATAATATTCTTTAAAATCTCTATTGTATATTTACAAATTTAATAATTTAGGCTCTATGGTTTTATGATTAGTAAATACTTATTTGACTACTGAGGTCACAACCCTAGTTTTCTGGCCAAATAAGAAAGCTTTTAGACTAGTCTTGCTTTTTTAAATCTTTACTTAGTCAAATGAATATTAAAGCAAATATTTTAAGATAGTAAAGAAAATTGGGCAAAGAAAGTTTGTTTTTCATCCCAACATAGCTTATTTTATTTCTTAATAAGTTTCCCTTATTACTTGTACTTAGACATAATCATAGTATAATGTATTTTTTAATAGTAGATTTTGAATTAGTTTGCTAGTGAACACTTCTACTTATAAGAGTTCTGATAACAATACAAAGTAATCATAATCCTCTAAGTGTTTCAGATTGGTGCTGTCATCTCTATAGAGGAATGTCATGTTTTTATGAAATTTTTCAGGTAGAATTTTTAGTTCATAGTATAGTTTTTAAGTCTCTTGTGAAATAAATGATAGTTAACCAGTATTCTGTAGAGAATACCAGATGTACTTCCAGAGGTATAAGCTGGATTTAGAAAAGGCAGAGGAACCAGAAATCAAATTGCCAACATGTGTTGGATCGTAGAGCAGAGGAATTCCAGAAAAACATCTACTTCTGCTTCATTGATTACTTTAAACCTTTGACTGTGTGGATCACTACAAACTGGAAAATTCTTAAAGAGATAGGAATACCAGACCACCTTACCAGTCTCCTGAGAAAACTCTATGTAGGTCAAGAAGCAACAGTTTCCAGAAATCAAATTGCCAACATGTGTTGGATCGTAGAGCAGAGGAATTCCAGAAAAACATCTACTTCTGCTTCATTGATTACTTTAAACCTTTGACTGTGTGGATCACTACAAACTGGAAAATTCTTAAAGAGATAGGAATACCAGACCACCTTACCAGTCTCCTGAGAAAACTCTATGTAGGTCAAGAAGCAACAGTTAAAACTCACATGGAACAACAGACTAGTACAAAATTGGGAAAGGAGTCAGGCTGTATATTCATCCTGCTTATTTAACTTATATGCAGAGTACATCATGTGAAATGCCAGGCTGGATGAATCACAGGCTGGAATCAAGAGTGCTGGGAGAAATATAAATAACCTCAGATATGCAGAAAGTGAAGAGGAACTAAAGAGCCTCTTGATGACAGTGAATGAGGAGAGTGAAAAAGCTGGCTTAAACCTCAACATTCAGAAAACTAAGATCATGTCATCTGGTCCCATCACTTCATAGCAAACAGATGGGAAGCAATGGAAACAGTGACAGACTTTATTTTCTTGGGCTCCAAAATCACTGTGGACAGTGACTGCAGCCATGAAATTAAAAGACACTTGCTCTTTGAAAGAAAAGCTATGACAAACCTAGATAGCATATTAAAAAGCAGAAACATCACTTTGTTGACAAATGTTTGTCTAGTTAAGGGTAGTTTTTCCACTACTCATGTATGGATATGAGAATTGAACCATAAAGAAGACTGAGAGCTGAAGGATGATGGATGCTTTTGAACTGTGGTATTGGAGGAGACTCTTGAGAGACCAAACCAGTCAGTCCTAAAAGAAATCAACCCTGAATATTCATTGGAAGGACTGATGCTGAAGCTGAAGCACCAATACTTTGGCCACCTGATGGGAAGAGCTGACTCACTGGAAAAGACTTTGATACTGGGAAAGACTGAGGGCAGGAGAAGGGGGTACCAGAGAAATGAGATGATTAGATGGCTTCATCAACTCAATGGACGTGAGTTTAAGCAAACTATGGGAGATACTGAGGGACTGGGAAGCCTGGCATGTGGCAGTCTGTGGGGTTGCAGAGTCAGACACGACTTGGCAACTAAACAGGTTTTTCTTTAGGTCTGTTGTGAAAAAAAAAAGAAAAAAATATATATATAATTTTAGTATGCATCATGTAAGATTTATTATTAAGATTTATTGTCTACATAATAGAAATATCATCTCAAAAAATTAACAGTAATGTGATTAAATTATCTAGCATTCAGTCCATATTAAACTTTCCCTAGTTTTTCTAAGAATGTCTTTTATGGCTAATGTTTGTCCCTCACCTTGAACAAATATCCAGTTGAAGTTTATAAATTACGATGAAAGGTGTTCAGTTTTCCTAGTGTCTTTCTGCCCAAGAAGTAGTCATTATCCTATTTACCTGTCAGGTCTATACTTTTATACTTACGCTATATATGTTATATATGTAAAATAACATATTGTTTTTGTTTAAAATTTTACTTAAGTGGTATTATAATGTATGTATTATTCAACAGTTTTCTACTTTATTATTTTTTGGGGGGTGGGAGGAGGGGTTCAGGATAGGGAACACATGTACACCCGTGGTGGACTCATGTTAATGTATGGCAAAACCAATACAGTAATTAGCCTCCAATTAAAATAAATAAATTTATATTTAAAAAAATGAAATATTCTGTAGGAGGAAGCACTTAACATTTTTGTCTGCTGACTCCCACCTTTCAACTTTATTTCAATTAGTAATTTTCAATTTCAGTTGAAGCTGTAGTATAACATAGAGCCTGTACTGTGCCTGCCAATCTTTGCTTGATTTAAAATTTATGTTTTCAACCAGTAATTTTAAGTATTTCTCAGCACCACAAAGTAGGAGACAAACCGGTGAAGTAATCTTGTTATGGGTGTTTTAAAATGTTGTTTATCAGGAGCTCCCTGGTTGGTGGGTAGGATTCTGTGCTTTGATTGTCACAGTCTCAGTTTAATGCCTGGCCGCATAGCTTGGCCAAAATAATAATAAATAAGTAAAATGTTGTTTATCAACTTAATAAAGTTGATTAAGTGTTAATAATCATATGATAAGAGTAGTTTTGGAGGTTGAAATTGAGATGTGTGTGTTTTTTAGGTGATCATGAATCAGACAGATAAAAATCAAGAAATCCCATCATACCTTAGTGATGAGCCACCAGAAGGTAAGTACACATCAATAGCACTAAGAATGAAAAACGTCCTAGTGAATTAAAGTTCAGATTGTCTTTATTAAATTTAAAGTAACAACCTGTTTTGTCAGCAAATGTGTTCCAAAAATACTTAAGCACTTTTTAAATAAGAAAACATAGATATTATGAATAGGGGCACTATGTAACTGTTTTATTGTTTAAGATATACTTTTCTGCTACTCTTTTATTCTTCTAAGACCATTTCACAAGTAGAGTATCCTTTCATTTGTAAAGAATTGAGTGGGGTGCAGAGGAAGGATGGACTGGGTTTAATTTTGATGTCATGAATATAGAAACTCAATTCAGGAAGCACTTGAGATTTGTTAAACTCCTGTTATTGACTATGTTATAATAGGTAACTTCCTTTTTTAATACATGGTCTTAGGGTTTGCTTAATTTATTTTTTAGTTTGAAAATCATGACATCAGGAATCATTTTTATCTTTACTTCAAAATCTTTGGAAATGCTAAATGCACACCTGAATGTTTTGACTATACACAGAAACAACTAGCTGTTTTCTTTGCTTTATTTTTTAGGGACTAGAACTCTGGAGTATTGAAGAGAAAAGTTAGGGCTCAATGAGAAAGTAAATAAGGACTTGTGAGAACGATGTCAGGAAAGAGATAAGGGCTATCCAGGAGCATGACTGTTAAGGAAGAGAACAGCCTCAGCAGTGTCTTTATATTGGCACCCTGTTAAACAAAAGTAGTATGCAAAGTGAATAATTTATATGGTGGTAATTAAGAGCACAGTGATAACAGTATTAAAATTTGTCTGATTTGACAGAGAAAAATTGTTAATAAATAAGTAAAATGTTGTTTATCAACTTAATAAAGTTGATTAAGTGTTAATAATCATATGATAAGAGTAGTTTTGGAGGTTGAAATTGAGATGTGTGTGTTTTTTAGGTGATCATGAATCAGACAGATAAAAATCAAGAAATCCCATCATACCTTAGTGATGAGCCACCAGAAGGTAAGTACACATCAATAGCACTAAGAATGAAAAACGTCCTAGTGAATTAAAGTTCAGATTGTCTTTATTAAATTTAAAGTAACAACCTGTTTTGTCAGCAAATGTGTTCCAAAAATACTTAAGCACTTTTTAAATAAGAAAGCATAGATATTATGAATAGGGGCACTATGTAACTGTTTTATTGTTTAAGATATACTTTTCTGCTACTCTTTTATTCTTCTAAGACCATTTCACAAGTAGAGTATCCTTTCATTTGTAAAGAATTGAGTGGGGTGCAGAGGAAGGATGGACTGGGTTTAATTTTGATGTCATGAATATAGAAACTCAATTCAGGAAGCACTTGAGATTTGTTAAACTCCTGTTATTGACTATGTTATAATAGGTAACTTCCTTTTTTAATACATGGTCTTAGGGTTTGCTTAATTTATTTTTTAGTTTGAAAATCATGACATCAGGAATCATTTTTATCTTTACTTCAAAAATCTTTGGAAATGCTAAATGCACACCTGAATGTTTTGACTATACACAGAAACAACTAGCTGTTTTCTTTGCTTTATTTTTTAGGGACTAGAACTCTGGAGTATTGAAGAGAAAAGTTAGGGCTCAATGAGAAAGTAAATAAGGACTTGTGAGAACGATGTCAGGAAAGAGATAAGGGCTATCCAGGAGCATGACTGTTAAGGAAGAGAACAGCCTCAGCAGTGTCTTTATATTGGCACCCTGTTAAACAAAAGTAGTATGCAAAGTGAATAATTTATATGGTGGTAATTAAGAGCACAGTGATAACAGTATTAAAATTTGTCTGATTTGACAGAGAAAAATTGTCTTCATTAAATGCATGTACACCAAATTTAGCATCTGAGGTATTCAGCATGAGGTTTTTGTTTTATCCTCAAGTCAAGATTCACCAACCCCCCCCCACCTTTTCCTAGTGTTACTAACCTTGATTACAAAAGAATTACACTTATGTAATTCTTTCCATCATAATTTTATAATTAATATATTCAAATGCTTATCTGTGTCTTAAGTTTCTTATTTAGCTATTTTAAAATTTATATTAACTATGCTTATTACTCAAATAGTTTCAATTAAAAAATTGGTTTTATAAATTTAACTATTTGCGGTATCTTTATAAGTGAGCTATTTTGACTAAGTAGTGAGGCTTTCTTCCTTGTGAAATGATGTAAACTCTCCAAACAATGAGAATAAAATGTTACTCAAGGTAAATTTGTGCCTTGTGTATTTAAAGAAACTCTATTTTCAGAATTTTTTCTCTTTTAAATATGTTGGTTTCCCAGAGTTATCTAACCACGATTTTAGTAGCTTTGGTGGTCTTAGTTGAACCTATTTATCCATGAATTTACCTTTCTTGTGTGAGATTATACCTTTTTAGTGGTTATAGCCTGACATATAGTTACCAAGCATTTTTTCATGAAGTTAAAAAAAAAATAAACACACCATTGCTCATGTGTTGTTGCTGCTTGAGTCACTAGATTATGAAGGAGAAAAGATCTCTGTGCATTTGAGAGTGGCAGAAGTGAATTTTTATGAAGTCTTTCTGCTAGTCATTTTATGCTGGAGTTTGGGTTACATGCCAGTTTGAGTGCCTCTGTTAACAAACAAAAAAACTCATGACAGTAAATCTGAATTTCTCATACTGATGTTCCTTTTCTGGCAGTATATGATGAGTTTTTACAAACTAGATGCTTAAATCACATATTCTCTTCTATAAAAATTACTGAGCCTGTGAAAGTATTAACCATAGCTAAGGTTTTCTCATTACAAAAAAGATTTTATGTAGGTGACATGATTTTAAGTGATGAATAATTTTCCTGTTGTTACATATATTGTTAGCTCTTAAAATACATTATGAAGGAGCACACAGAATAGAAACCCAAATATATTTAAATTAGCAGTTCTCCAATTATTTCACCTTGGGATGTTTTCTACTTTCAAAACTTGAGGATTCCAAAGAGCTTGTGTCTTTGTTGATACTTGCCATATTAACAATAAAAACAGAAACTAAGTATTTTACTGTGAAGAGAATTCAGCAGGCCCATGTAACACATTTTTTGAAAAATAGGCAACTATTTTCCAAAAAAAGAAAAATAACATTGTGAGCAGAGTGACATTTTGTTTGTGGCAGTCCCTTGGTTTGCAGGATTTTAGTTCCCCAATGAGGGAATGAACCCAGGCCTTTGGCATTGAAAGGGTGGGCTCCTAACTACTGAACCACCAGGGAATTCCTGACATTGTTTTAAAATTTTTGCAAATCTCTTTAATATTTGGATTAATAGAAGAGAGATGATTTTCATAGTTGCTTCTGTGTTTAGTCTGTTGTGTTACTGCACATTATTTAGCTTCTGGAAAATCCTGTTGTAGACTGGTGACAGAATGAAAGTGAAGAGACACGTTAATATTGATGTTTTAATATTACTATGAAAGCAGTTTGTAATCCCTTAAATAGTCTTGGGGATACTCAGGGATTCCAGACCACACCTTGAGAACCACTGCTTTAAATGAGGAAGCTTTTTTCAATAATGACTGAATTCTATCAAGGAAATAAGGGCTAAATATATTTATCTTTTTTTCATGCTTTTAGGATATAATTAACAGCAACAAAACTGTAAATTTACAAAACTGTAAATCAAGGAAATACTTAAAATAGTTTTCTATTTTATGAAAGTTGTCAAGTCTTTAAAGCATTTCTTCTCATAGATACTGAGACTTAGCATTGGACTAAGATACTTTAAAAACATGTACAATTATGCCCTTGAGGGAATAGCTCATCTGATCAATGTCTTGATCAGATTTGTGTTTATTTGGTTGACCTTATCAATACAATCTCCTGATTGTTAGGAAGTTTTAGGCTACTCAGTGATTTGTACTGTTTTTATAAAGACTTACATTTGACTGTCGTATATTTTCTCTCATTAGGTTCAATGAAAGATCACCCACAACAGCAACCAGGCATGCTGTCCCGTGTGACTGGGGGTATCTTCAGTGTTACAAAGGGAGCTGTTGGTGCCACCATTGGTGGCGTGGCTTGGATTGGTGGAAAGAGTCTGGAGGTGACCAAAACAGCTGTTACAACTGTGCCTTCCATGGGAATAGGGCTGGTGAAAGGGGGCGTGTCTGCGGTGGCTGGAGGTGTTACAGCTGTCGGGTCTGCTGTTGTAAACAAAGTGCCCTTAACAGGAAAGAAAAAAGACAAATCTGACTAAAATATGGAGATACACTTGTTCTCTACAGCATTATGATGCCAGTGGCATTGAATTGCTAAATTATGGACTACAACCAAGTCATCTGTTTTGGACGTTTTATCTTCAACTGCTGTGTTGAAAGTATTGATGACTGACTGACTGGCTTTTGTCTAAAAAGAAGAGACCAATACTAGCACAGTGTATGAAGGTTTCTCATACTTAAATTCCAGCTTTTTATCTGGTAAAATGTTACACTTATTCAGTTGTAACTGAAGATATGGTGTATTTGAATATTTACTATATAAGTCTTTCAGTTTAACTCAAAATGTGAAAGTTGAATTTAGTGGATGATCTTTACAGTTCCATATGTATAATGTGCCAGGTAACTCATCTGCCCCTTAAGAAGGGAATCTTGAACTACATAAACTGTACCTTTGATGTGCCTAATAGTTTCAGATGTTTTAATTAGTTTTTTTTTAATAACCATAGTTGATTAGACCAAGAGGCATTCTTTTATTATTTAAGATGGTAAAAGTAGCAGGAACTAGAGAAGGTTAAAAGATTCATGGTTTTGTATTAACCATCTTGTATTAGACATGCATTATATTAATTTAATCATTGATGCCTTACAAAAGAAAACATCTTTTCTAATACCCCGAATATGTGCGGTTCTTAGGATTATTATTATATATGGATTCTTTCAAAAGTTGTTTGTGAAATTAGTTTTCCCTCAAGAATCTCAGGATTAGTGGGGTAAAGGTATTTCTTGCTCTCAGCAGATAAGATAGTGCTTGTTAACTGTCAGTAGTTATACCAAATTGTATACTTCAACCTGGGTTCATGCTCCATCATTAAAAAACCTTACAGTGCCTAAGGAACATTTCTTTGCTGGTCAGAAGCTATGTTAAAAGAGTTTCATATTAAGGAGGAACACATAAATCATTTTAAGTTCTTAAGAATTATCTGAAGCATCCAAGATGTAAAAAGAATTCTTCACACCTATTTTGTCTCACGTGCTTACATACTCAGGTGTGCCCAACTCTTTGTGACTCCATGGACTGTTACCCATCAAGTTCCTTTGTCCATGGAATTTTTCAGGCAAGAATACTGGAGTGGGTTGTGATTTCCTGCTCCAGGGGATCTTCCCATGCAGGGATCAAACCCATGTCTCCCGCTTGGCAGATGGATTCTTAACCACTTGTGCCACCTGGGAAGCCCCATTTTGTCTCAAGGATGGCTTAAATTATTAGCAGTACCCCTTTTAAAAAACACAGTAAAAGCAATTATGGATATAGGACTTAAATTGAATGGAATGGGCTCCATAGATTAGTTCTGAAGATTAAGGATATTGATAAGTGCTATCAATGTTTGACAGGTTTTTTAAATGTTATCTTACAGTCTTTTAAAGCAGCAGTAGACTTTGTATCATTTTCTAAGTCAACTTCAGGCAGGGAATTCAATTTTTTGGTTATGGATGGTAAGCGTGTCATATCTTAATAACGTCTCATCATGTCTTGTTCATTCTAAAAGAATATGACTTAGCTGAAATTCATCTTTGTTTCAGGTTCAGTTTCATAAAAGTTTTAAAGTGGAATATATATTCGGCATATCTCTTAACTAAGGGTTTAATCCAAGTTTGAAAAAAATCTTAATTTTCTTTAAGTTTGGAAATTTGCTACCATTCTGCACTTTTTTTTTAAATGAGCGAGGGAAGAAAGGAGATACTCTGAAGTCAGTAAGTAAAAATAGCACTCCTGAGAACTTAAATCACTCCAACACCCAAAGCTTAAGTGTTTGTTTGCAAACTTCTACGAGTTTTACATTAATAATGTGGATCAACAAATGGATAAAAACAAAACTTAACTTTTAAAAGCTTTTATAAATACCAGCAGCAATTCCAGTTTCCTGAACCTTTCTACCATATGCTAATCTGGAAAGTCATTAAGGAGTTAATCAGAAATTAAATTGCCATTTATTTTATCCAGTATGATTTATCTGTTGGTATAAAGAAAGAAAGTGAAGTTGCTCAGTGGTGTCCGACTCTTTGCAGCCCCATGGACTGTAGCCTACCAGGCTCCTCTGTCAATGGGATTTTCCAGGCAAGAATACTGGGAGTGGGTTGCCATTTCCTTCTCCAGGAGATCTTCCTGACCCAGGGATTGAACCCAGGTCTCCTGCATTGTAGGCAGACGCTTTACCATCTGAGCCACCAGGGAAGTATTTTGTGGTATACTGTGATCAAATATAATTAGAAGCAGAATTTAAAAAAAAAAGACTCTGAAATTAATAAACACTAAATGATCTAAATAATGGTATTGGAGAACTTTTTCCTGTTATTTGAAAGAAATTATTGCTTTGTTGCTAGTTTATATTTCTAAATTATAGGCTCTGCTGTGCTTTGTACCTGAATTTCTACATATAGACTTTAGTTTACTGTATGCTTGAATATTTATTTTCAACTTGGCTTGTCTTTAAGATTGCTTGAGAAAAAATGGTTGTAATTAATTTCTGCTACAGAAAAGCCACCTGGTACATTTTATCTCATCAAGCTTGTTTTAAATTTTGAACTTATAACTTTGTTCAGGAGAGGCTTTGCAGTGATAGCAGAGAACTTGTACAAATGAACAGTTAGTTGTAGAGGTTCTTGTTGAAATGAACTTGCCATTTGATATGTAAAGCTGTACACTTGAGTCTTTTCCAGTTTATTTTTGTAGACTAGCAATTTGACCTGTTGAACAGTACTAGCTAACTTCAAGAAACTGAGGTTGTTGTATACACCTGGAGGCATCTGTTATTCAGCTTATCTTTTGAGTGGGTATTTTCCACAATGAGGATAAACTTGTATAACCCACTAGAATGACTGATCTAATAATGTTGACATCATGAATCCTGTACTTAGTGAAATGTCAGATGAAAATTACTGATGATCGAGTAAATTTTTTGTGTTAAAGAAATGGGAAAATAATACATGAATATGTTTAATAAAGCACTATGATCTGCAAAAGATGAACTGTTTCATAAAGATCTAAGGAAATAAAGGGAATTTTAAAACAGGGTATTCATAAAATTTTAGTTATATAGCAAATCAGAAAGTACTGTAGCCAGTTTTTAAATTTTTTGATACTAATGCACAAACATGACAGAACATCTCCAAATATGAATTCTGATGCCAACAATCAAGTCTATATATATTTTAAACAACTCTAATAAATATTAAAAATGCAGATTTCTTGGTTTGACAGCAACTTGCTGAATCTTTGCTGGGTGGAATTCAAGAGTGCAGTTTAACAACCTCTGCAGCTGGTTCTTGTGCACTCTAAACTTCAGGAGTTGATGCAGGAATTATAAAATAGGGAGGGCATTTCTATGTCCTAAGCAGATGTGGAACCAAGCTAAGACTGCTTACTGGCCAGAAGTGACTCAAAGGGAAGGGAACCAACTGGAAGAAGGAAGAAAACTGATACTTAACTGGGCACCTACTTACCTGTCAGGCATGGTCCATAAATTCTCTTATTTAATCAGTATGAGGCCCTTTAGGAGGAAGGTATCTGTATTCCCTTTGTACAAATATGAACAAGCTAACCTCCGATGTTAGTTGAGTTTCCCATAATGCTTGAATTAGTGTCAGTCACAACCTCTCCAGCGTATGTCCAGAAACAGAGAGGACTACTCTGTAACTAGTCCTTCATTCTGCTGTAGTGCTGCCTGTATGCTTGATTTACCAAGCTGTGTGATTTGAGCTCACTTCAGATCTTCTGGGTGATCATATTTATTTGGCAGCTAATTGCATTCTGCCACAGAAATGAATTTATACATAAATTGTTTAAAGGGAATAATGTAATTTGTTGTTAGAGTCTTTTTTTCCACAGAGGAAATGAAATTTTGACTATAGTGTTTTATGTAAGCGTATCTCCCCCTGCTACGTTGTTGATTTTGAGTATCTAAAATTTTATTTGTAGGAAGATCTGGGTTAAGAATGCAAGAATGGAAAAAAGCAGAGGTTCACGGGCTAAAAAGTAATGGACTAGGA
This sequence comes from Madoqua kirkii, assembly GCA_006408675.1. Classification (NCBI taxonomy): domain Eukaryota; kingdom Metazoa; phylum Chordata; class Mammalia; order Artiodactyla; family Bovidae; genus Madoqua; species Madoqua kirkii. The sequence goes on from SJYC01143364.1 coordinate 32,095, forward strand.
TTTGGTCTAAAGGAAAATAAAGGTGGTATACTGCATGTTTGACCATGAATGTGGGTTTTTTAAAAAACTTTTCTAGTTAGACTAAGCTACAGATGTATTTCTGTAACCACAACTGCCTCTGGTTTGCTAGTGTACTGACAAGTTTTTATTTATTTAATTGAAGGGTAATTGTTTTACACTACTGCATTGGTTTTTACACGAGCTTTTTACATTAATGGCCACAAAGCACACAGGGCTACTCAACTCTGCTGAACTTTCTTATATACTTTCTTGTTTGTCCACTTCCCTAGTCCTCAAAATGACTTTCATCCCCCTGCTTCCTACCCTCCTGCTGTACTCCTTTTCTCCCATTCTAAATCTCTCTGTAAAAAGAGGCAACCAGACAGCAATTCTTCTGCCTCTCACAGTGCACACCCCTCCAACCAGCCTGCATGTGTTCCCATGCTCTGTGGGCCGAACATGGGCCAGAACTAATGTCTCTGCTCTGATCCAAAGTAAAGCCCACTTTCACTTCAAGGATTTTAATTCTTAGTATTAATTCGTCTTCCACCTATCATCCATCTCTTTCTCCTTGGGTCATACCCACTGGCATATAAACATGTTCCAGTGTTTCCTTTCTTTAAAGAAAAATGACTCTATCTCATTACCTCCATTTTCTGCTTCCATTTGCAGCAGAATTTCTTGAAAAACAATATAGTCCCTGACTCTTATCTCCTATTCTCTCAACCCACTCCAGTTGCCTTCTTACCTGTCTCATTCCACCAGAATCACTCTTGACAGGTCCAACCAGTGATTTCCTTTTGCCAGATCCACTGGTCATTTCTTATCTTAGCTGACCTCCCCATGGCATTCGATATTATTGAAAATGTTCTTTTCTCTTGGCAGACTTAACTCTGGTCAACCCATTCCAGACCTGGTCTGCTGCTACTACAAATTTATCCTCTTTCTAGGCAGTCTCACCTAGAGCTGTAGCAGATAAGCAGATGATCTCCAGGTAACTACTCCAGTCCTGATTTCTCACAACTCCAGACTTCACTATTTTTCTGTTTGAAAACTGCTCAAGTTGGGCATCTCAAGATTGACATCGATAATAGAATTACCAAGGTGACCATATAATGAATAATGCATTTCAAACTGAGACACTTCTGAGGGTGAAAGAGAACACTGCTGATAATTTTGTCAGGGCAGCAAGCATAAACAAAAATCTCCCAAAGGATTTCCATCACATTTAGAATGAGATCCTGTTCCTTAGACTGTGCTGTTCATCTTGTGTCACTCTTTCCATCACTTGACTCTGCCCTGACTGTACTGGCTGCCGTGCTCCCCTTGAACAAACATTTCTGTATGACTTTGAGTGAGTGACTTTAGCCTCCTCTGCCTAAGTGTCCTCATCTGCTAGAACAATAAACAATGGTACTCTCAGCTCTTAAGAGCTGTAAAGCACAACATGCCTAGCACTTCGTAGATGCTGCAGAGATACCTTTCAGTCTCCTAACAGGAACTGAACAGATTTGGACAGTAAGGGTTACCTGCATTTGCTGAATGAAGGAATAAAGTGAAGATGTGGTCTGTATTTTTCATAATTTTTCATTACTTAAGGGCCTTGCACACATAGTGCTCATATGTTTGAGTGTCAAGAGTCAATTGTTTGTGTATTTGTTACATAGTTCAGACTCCACTGCTGAAAGTGAGCCAGTCTATCTGGATAATACGTATCTTGAAACAAAACTTAGAAACTTAAAGCCTAACTAAAATCAGTACCAACCATCACACACTTAACTTTTCATATTATTATGGTCAGACCTGGATTCTCAGTTTCCTTAAAAGCTGTACTTCAAGTGAATATGAATTAGATCACTTTAAGGAATTTTACAGAGACATTTTCATAAAAACTCCTGAATTTGCAGTTGGTACTCACTCTTAGCATTTCAAGTAGTGGTAACTTTCCTATGCCAACTCATAAGCAATCCTTTTTCTGTTCACAAGGTTTGAACAGAAGAGAGATCTCAGTAAATCTGGGCTCTGGCACTTGGCAGTTGGATGGTTCTCTAAGCTTGATTCCTCATCTGTAAAAAGGGGAGAGTAATACACGCACACAGAAGTGTTTTATTAAAAGAAAACCATCAATTTTAAACAAACTGACCATATAAATAAGTTCTAATTATTCCTTATGATGGGTAATATTAGGTTCTAAAAGATACCTATCCAACCTGGAGATAAAATCAACTGTCTCCACCAAAATGTTTAGAAATTTGCTAATGTTTCACCAAACACTAACTACAGGATTCAGACCATAGTGGTGTGATGTTTCAGAGCTGGTGGTAAGAAAGAAGGCTGGGTCTGCATTGCAGATGAAATGTGCTATATCAATAAAAATGTATCCAAAATTTGAATGGAGTGCACTTTCCAGTTTTTAAAACTATTCACTTACAAAATATCACACTTGTGCCATTTAATAGGTTTTTTTAATAGCTCAAGGACAAAATTACAAACTTTATTAAAATAAATGCAATTTATATTTTCAAGTATAGCAGCTGAGTCAGAGATCATCTGCTGCTAAGTCACGTCAGTCGTGTCCAACTCTGTGTGACCCCATAGACGGCAGCCAACAGACTTCTTTGTCCCTAGGATTTTCCAGGCAAGAACACTGGAGTGGGTTGCCATTTCCTTCTCCAGTGCATGAAAGTGAAAAGTGAAAGTGAAGTCGCTCAGTCATGTCTGACTCTTAGCGACCCCATGAACTGCAGCCTACCATGCTCCTTTATCCATAGGATTCTCCAGGCAAGAGTACTGGAGTGGGCTGCCATTGCCTTCTACTGAGAGGTAATTTAAACACAACTCAGAAGCTACTTAGGTTCTTAAAATTACTGGTACCCACAATATTTCTGAATCAGTTAAGTTTTTGCTACTTGGTTTCACTCTGCACTGGTAAAAAGAAGCAACATCAGTAAGCAAGTTACTCTTCAACATTTAATGGTGCCACAGGGTTAAATAATGGCCTTCTTTTTTTGGCCTGAATTTTACCAAAGTTAGCCTCAAATTCTTTTTTTGTTCCATTTAGATTTGCTAGATGTCCATCCTTTATTCCATAACCTAAGGAATTCAGTTTCTTTATCCTGTATTGTACTATTTGTGGTGTTAATTCAAGAACCATTGGTGTCTCTCTTATCTGAGCTATGGAAATTCCTTCTTTCAATAATCCCTGAATTCTCTCCTCCAAAACTGGAACAGAGTAATACAAAAGGGCAGGACATTGCAAAACCAATTGCTTCAGGTCATGATCAGTACATTTAAAAGCCTTTTTAGAGAAAGACATACTGTTCTGTATACTTCTTGGGCAAAGTTGAAAAAGAAATCCTTTGAGTTTGGAGAGAAGCTGGAGAATTTCAAAGTTTGTGAAACCCTGCTCCTGGAAAAATTCTAGTGTTTCCTTTATAGCTGCAGAAGAGTTTAACAAAATAAATGGGTTTTGGCTTAACAATTTTAGAAGCCAAACTTTCATGTTGGCCTCGGAGCCACCTAAATTTAGATAACTCTCTTGGAGAATCTTTATCATTTGCTTATTCTTCTCCATAGGATTATGAAAAATATTAGATGCAGTTGTCAAAAATCTGCTAATGACCACATTTTTGAGTCCCAACTCTTGAAAGAACTGAATATTTAGCTTCCAGTTCTCCTGGTCTTTAACAGTAAAGAAAGATTCTGGAAACTGTTCTATTAACTTGACTAACTCTTCCTCGTTTTTACAGACCAATTGCCAGAGTTCTCTTTGGGTGTTAACAGCAGTTGGATTGCAGATAATTGCTTCTGGGCAGCGTTCCAAGATACTGCCTACAGCAGTCTCACTGGCACCCAGCTGTTGTAAAATATCTGCAATTTCTTCAACATAGGTTTCATCCTCCAGAAGTACCCAGCCTTTTAATCTTCGAATTTTCCTGATGTCAATTGACAATTTAGAGAGCTTTTCTACTGTCTTTTTATTTTCTTTCTTTGACTGAGTATCAGTTGTACAGGTGAAGGATGCTAGAAAAGGTCTGTATTTTGGAGCTGATAGCATTTCTCGGAAAGAAGAGAGTCTGCAGGGCTGGGATCTCATCAGCAATTTCCATAACATGGCTGCAATCCACTGGCTAATTTCCACGGTCCTGAGACTCCAAATGTATAAGTCATACCTGTAAGAAAGAAAATATAGGTTCTCTTAGAATACAAACACAAATCTGAGCTACAAATATTAAACATGGAAATAAAATGGAGAAATTAGGTAAACTACTCATGTGGAGAATTAAATAGAGCTGTTTAAATAACTTATGAAGTAACTGTCATATACTGCTTCTCATCTTAATAAATACCCTCTTTGAGCTTTGCAACAACTTGTGAAGTAATTTCCATTTAACAGATCAGTAGCAAAATCACAGGGAGTTCAAAGATTCACAAACCTCAAATGTTATTTTGACATAAATTTTATTTCTTACAACTCTGTTTGTGTCTAGGGCATATACATTTATACACATACCCATTTTTTAATGTTTTTTATATTTAAAGTTGATGTCTAGGTAAAGCAAATACTTTTTAAGGAGGAGAGTCAATTTTAATTTTATATTGTATTTGCTGAATAGCTATTATCCAAAATAAGCCACTGAATTTGTTTTGTTTAAAAATGAGTTAATAAATGTAATACTTTTATGAGAATTTGTGAAAATCTTTTTTTATAAACCCAGAATTAAGTCTCAGCCAGGTAAAACAAGGAATACCATGTGACTGCCCAGTGGAGTCACGGGAAATCATGCTAGCTGTGGAAGGTCATGGTGACCATGGCTTATTTCACGTAGCATAGTATAGCATGTGTTAGGACAAATCACTTAATTTTAATAGGTCAAAGAGTCAGGAAAGTTTCCCTTTCCTTTACGATTCCTATTGCTTTTATGCATCAGATGAGAAGATAAAAAATCATCCCTATTTCCTTCTATATTGTTGTTTGAATCTTAAAACCTAGCTCCTTTAATTCATTTGAAATTTCTGGTTGTGGGCTGACAATGTATATAGACTTTATCATTAGTTTCACTATCTCTAAGCACCATTTTTGAACAACCCTTTCCTTCCCCATGATTTGTGATGTCTCCTTTGTTATGTCCTATTAAATGTAGCTTCTGTTTCTAGCTAGCCTCCATCCTTGTGCATCTGTGCGTGCTAAGTCACTTCAGCCCGCCAGGCTCCTTTGTCCATGGGATTCTCCAGGCAAGAATACTGGAGTGGGTTGCCATGCCCTGCTCCAGGGATCTTCCCCACTCAAGAGATTGAACCCATGTCTCTTACATCTCCTGCATTGGCAGGTGGGTTCATCACTAGTGCCACCTGGCAAAAATAGAAGGGAAATCCTCACTCCCCTACTATTTTTGCAATTTCCCAAAGGAGCCAGGTGGCTAATTTCCGGCCTTTGCTTCATACTTGGCTCCCTCTGCTAGACCATCCTAAAACAATCTCTGGTCAGCTCATTCTTTCATACCCCTCACAATGATGTCAAATCTCTGCTCAGGCCTCCAGCTTCCCCCAACACTCATTGTCTCATTCACTCTCAACCCAATACCCTTGCCTCTAACTAGTACAAAGAAAGGAGTGCAATCCACCACACCAAACAGAAACCCTCCACTGCTTCCCCTTCCCTAGTTACACCTTTCATCTTCCAGGTAATTCCTGCTCTTGTGCTCATACCAGCCTCTCTAGCCTGAGATCTCTAGAGCCCTTCTTTCTCATGTATTCACTCTTCAGCTGAATCCTTCTCTCTCAGGTTCCCACCCTTCACCTCAATGGCTCCTTCTCTCACTGCCCCTCCAGCTAAAATTATTTTTCTCTCCCCCTCAGTTAATTCTTGCACAGTCTTTCTCTTTATTTCCTCTCTTCTCATTTACATAACTTCCCATAAAGACAGCTTCCATGTGATTAAAGCCAATGAGTAGTTTTAGTTCCTCTTGGCATCTGCAGCTTTCAGCACAGGTGACCACCTTCTTTGGGAAATAACTCATACCTGACTTTCAAGACTTCCCACTCCCCCGGTCCTCCTTCCTTCCTCTGTTTCTGACTACCCTTTATCTGTCTCCTCTGCAGGCTCATCTTCAAGGCTTGGTTCTAGGTGCTCCTCTTCTTACCTTAGTGTTTCTCCTCACAGATCCTGTCCTTATCCAGGGCTTGTTAATCCATGGAAACTTCATTCCAGCTTCTCCAAATGTAATCTTGTCACTTCCTGCAATAAACTTTTCAATTGCACTTTAGGATAGACATAAAATAAATGTCTACTTTACCATGGCCTTTTAAGGCCTCTTTGTCTTAGGCTCTGTCACCACCCAAATCTCCTGTCCCTCACTGCCTACACTTCACTGTACCAACTCCCTTTCGGCCCTTGATGCTCTACCTGTTTCCATCACAGGGTCTCTAAAGACTGAGGGCTGTTCCCCATGGCCACAATCCTCCTAAGTCTAAGTGTCATTTTCTCAGGGAAGGTTTCCTGCCCTTTGTGAACAGATGAGGCCTCTTCTCCCCCAGATAGGCTGTCTTGGCACTGAGAACTGTTCCTCTGTGTGCTTAGTTGCTCAGTTGTGTCCAACTCTTTGCAACCCCATGGACTGTAGCCTGCTAGGCTCCTCTGTCCATGGGGATTCTCTAGGCAAGAATACTGGGGTGAGTTGCCATGCCCTCCTCCAGGGGATCTTCCCAACCCAGGGATCGAACCCAGGTCTCTGCACTGCAGGCGGATTCTTTACCGTCTGAGCCACCAGGGAATGCCCCTTGTCATAGCTGCAGCTGTTCATGTGTGATTTCTCTCTCACTCTCCATGAGGGTAGGGATGGTTTACTGCCCTGTTCCTATGATAAAATGCTTCTCTCCCTTCACCTGACTGGCACTGCTGACTCTAGGAGGCATGCCTGGGCAGATGACTTTCACGTGTGCTCTTCCCCAGCACGCTGCTCTTGACCCTACTGTGGCACTTATACTCCTGGAAGTTCTTCATTCTTTCAACCAGTTTTTTTTTTGGTTTGTATGTTTAGCTCATTCTCTGTGACAGACATTACGCTAGGCACTAGCTTTTCTGCTAAAACATTCTTCATACCTTTAGATCACAGACCTATCAAAGAATATGGTGTAAGTCAGAGGCTCTCTTTCCACAAAAAAAGGACCTATACTCACAGCATTTTGCAAACAACTTTAGCAGGATTTGTGAGCACCTTGCAGTCCAACTGTGAAGAACCTGCACCAGACTGCAAGCATCGGAAAGACAGGGTCTGAGAGCGGGTCTACTTTATCCCCTGTACCCAGCAAAGAACTTGGTCCACAGAGAAAGAAAGTATCTGTCAATGGAAAAGCAGCGACGAAAAAAGTGCACTACAATTTAAAGTAGTGGGTAAAGCTGTGGGCTGCCTCGGCCTAGTTCTGGATCATCAGTTGTGTTATGACTTAGGGAAGTCACTTCTCTGTGCCTCAGTTTGAGCATCAGGAAAGTGGCAACATTCAGTGTTTGTCAAGGTTACAAACTGGGTGATTGTGAAGATTAACACCATGAATCAGAGTATTCAGAAACTCATTAAGTCATCACAACAACCTATATTAAAGATGAGTGAACAGGTGAAAGTAAAGTACCCCAAAGTCGCTCAGCTGAAAAAAGGCCAGATCTTGCATTCAAACCCAAAAGCCTAGCTCCAGCCTCTCCTGGCCCCGTGCTCTGCCCATAATGATAACCCAGGTAAATCTTTGTTAAATCACAACGTGGGCTATTTTTCTGATGCTTCATTTTTCTTAAGCATTTTTGGGGGCGTAAAACCCACTTCTGTAATATGCACGGTTTTCATAATAACGGCCCACTCGACGAACACTAGTAATTCAATTAAGTTCGACTGTGACAAAACGTATGATCTGTTTCACACGTTTCAAATTTACCCCAGTTTGTAAAAAAGAAAAAAACGAGGGCCCAAGGAAGACGGTGTGGGGGAGAGACCGAAAACCACACATCCGTCATGTGGGGCATGCGCTTTCAAACGAACTTCCGGCCGGCGGCGCCCCGGATTCCACCGGCACCCTGGCCAGCCAGGCGGAGCTGAGGCAGCTGACGGGGAGTCTGTCTTCATGATGGGCAGCTCCAACTCCAGACTGCAGCGGCGCGCACCTACAGGTGTGCTGGGCCGGGACGACTCACCTGTCAGTGTCCACTCTGTACGCAGTACGAGTTCCGGGTCTCCAGCCGCCGGCCAATTCCTCTCGGCAGAGCGGACCCGGCCACCTCTGAGCCTGCAGACACGCCCGAAGCCCCCACCGCAGCCAATCAGGACGCGAGCGCAGGCTACGTGACCCCTCTGACGCAGAGCGGAGGGACGGCGGGGGGGCGGAGTTCAACCCGGCGGGCTTTTCAGCTTTCAACCGAACAGCCCCCCTGGCCAGCAATTATTGCCGCTGGCATTCTCACGCCTTTGCCCTCTCTCTGTATAGTTTAGAGAACTTGGGAGTTTTCAGTCTTTTTGTCTCTTGGGGAATGTCACAGCCCGCGAGAAGAAAAAAAGGTAGAAATAACTCAGAAACCGCTATATGTTTAAGCTGTAGCCATTCAGAATTCCCAAAGTAAGCCTACAGATAAAGAACTAATTTACAGAAGAAATTTAGTTTAAAAAAATCCCGATTTGTTTATTTTTGCTTTTATTTCCAGTATACTGGGAGGTGGATCATAGAGGATCCTGCTGTGATGTATGTCGGAGAGTGTTTTGCCTATGTTTTCCTCCAGGAGTTTTATAGTTTCTGGTCTTAGGTTTAGATCTTTAATCCATTTTGAGTTTATTTTTGTGTGTGGTGTTAGAAAGTGATCTAGTTTCATTCTTTTACATGTGGATGACCAGTTTTCCCAGCACCACCTGTTAAAGAGACTGTCTTTACTCCATTGTATGTTCTTGCCTCCTTTGTTGAAGATAAGGTGTCCATCGGTGTGTGGATTTATCTCTGGGCTTTCTATTTTGTTCCATTGATCTATATTTCTGTCTTTGTGCCAGTACCATACTGTCTTAATGACTGTGGCTTTGTAGTAGAGCCTGAAGTCAGGCAAGTTGATTTCTCCAGTTCCATTCTTCTTTCTCAAGATTGCTTTTGCTATTTGAGGTTTTCTTATATTTCCATACAAATCTTGAGATTATTTGTTCTAGTTCTGTGAAAAAATACTGTTGGTAGCTTGATAAGGATTGCATTGAATCTGTAGATTGCTTTGGGTAGTATACTCATTTTCACTATATTGACTCTTCCGATCCATGAACATGGAATATTTCTCCATCTATTAGTGTCCTCTTTGATTTATTTCATCAGTGCTTTATAGTTTTTGGTACATAGGTCTTTAGTTTCTTTAGGTAGGTATATCCCCTTTTTTACTGGGTTTTTATGATGTACTTCAATACATATCTATGATAATAAAGTCAAAAATTACAAAAATGTATTTCATTGAATATTTTAATACTATAAAATATATTATGAACAATAATTACCTTTTCTGATGTATTTAGTAAAATATCATTTTATAGCATACTAATATCAACATTGGACATATTAAATATTGGTATTTAAGATAAATTATACTATAAATGCTGGGGGAAAAAACAGTTTGCTACTTCTGTTTTTGTTGGCTCTTTTTGAACTTTCCACTGTTACATAGAAAAGAGATCCAATAAAGTCTCCAGAAAAACTGCCACAAGATTAAGATTAACCATCAGAAACACTCAAAACATATATGATGGAACTATGCTCACATAAAGGTTTTCAAAGATTAAAAAATGTTTTCCAAAAAAAACCCCAAAAAGATGTCTTTCAGTTATTATACTGCCTCTCCTCAAACATAACCCCACCTGAAAGGGGTAGGGGTTTTGGGATTTTGTGTTACCAAAGGAAACAGATATTAACATTTCATTAAGTCAGTACATGTTTTATAAGCAACTAGAAGTCAATTGTGTAATAGTTTATATCACATCTTCCCTCTAGATTAAATAGTACAGTAGTGAGATCTATTTTTCATATGCTACTCTGCCAAGACTGACAAAAACCTGACAAATGTCTTGGCAAAATACTATCTATTTTTTATTATAAAAGTTATCACTGATTAACACTGCGATGATAAGTGTTTAAAAAGTGCCTTTAAGGATCTGTACTGATGAAAGTGAATTCACTGTGAACATGATAAAATATGTTGAATTAATTTTTTTCATGATCACTTTATTCAGCAGATATTTATTACATACATTTAAGTGTGCAACAACACTACAGGCACTGTAGAGTTATTTGCTTATATGCAAACATTTTAAGAATAACATGATTATTCTTTAAGACTGCATCCACTTTTTCAATATTCTGAAAGAAAAATGATGAGTTTAAACTTTTTCATCTTAAATATGTATACACCCACCTATACTACAGACCTCACCTGCATATGAAAATATTCTATCACCATTATAAGACAAAATTTATTTACACATTTTTTAAAATTTATTTTGTTATTTTGCCACACTTCTGGGTATGTGGAATCTCAGCTTCCCAACCAGGGATTGAACTTGTACCCGTTGCATTGAAAACACAGAGTCTTAACCATTGGAGTGTCAGGGAGGTCCCACAAATTTTTGAATATATAAAGTTAAACTTCTTGGAATAATACTGAATATATAGTAAACACTTGATAAAAGAAGAAAAAATACAACCACATATGTCTACATAAGAAGATACTCTATTCTGGTTCTCTCTCCTACAAATTTCACTATTCATCTCAGATAATCCTAAACTATTACCAAGAATTAGTATAGAATAGAGGGAGAGGGTGGGATGATTGGGGAGATTGACACTGAAACATGTATGCAATTATATAAGAAATGAAACACTAGTCTATGTTCAATGCAGGATACAGGATGCTTGGGGCAGGTGTACGGGATGATCGGGGGAGATGGTGTGGGGTGGGAGGTGGGGGTGGGGGCTTCGGCTTTGGGAGATCATGTACATCTGTGGCTGATTCATGTCAGTGTATGGCAAAACCAATGCAGGATTGTGAAACGGAATAAAGTATTAAATTAAAAAAAAAATCCCAAAACTTCTTTGGAACATATCTAGCCTTCCTGTCCCCCACCCCTGCCAACCCAGCAGTCAGCTACAGTGCCTGATTCTTCTCTAATGAAGAATTTAAGAACTTTAACGGAGAAGGCAATGGCACCCGACTCCAGCCCTCTTGCCTGGAAAATCCCATGGACCGAGGAGCCTGGTGGGCCGCAGTCCATGGTGTTGGGACACAATTGAGCGACTTCACTTTCACGCACTGGAGAAGGAAACCGGAACCCACCCCAGTATTCTTGCCTGGAGAATCCCAGGGACAGGGGAGCCTCATGGACTGCCGTCTATGGGGACGCACAGAGTCGGACACGACTGAAGCAACTTAGCAGCAAAGAACTTTAAAGAATTAAACTGCATCCTGACACTTTAACCCAAATACTAGCCTTTTCAGATAAACTGCTAGGTGGTTTATATTCTGATTATTACCGGTGATTCCAATCTCATAAACAAATCTCTCCCTAAAGCCAGGCTCAGCGTCTGCCCATTTACTGTCATATTTATCCATACACATATTTATAGCATGCCTATTAAGTGTTTGCAGCAGCGATGACAAGTGCATAAGGCAAGGGGGAATATGGAGTTCACATTCTGGTGGAGGACAAAGATAATAACAACCAATGACACTATTAATTGCAACTAATGTAAAGGACAAAGTGCCCGAACTGGGCTAGCTGTCCTATGCTCGGTGTGGAGTTGGGATCAGGAAAGCTGTGATGTACACAGGTGCTAGGCACCTCACTTTGTATTTCGTAGCATACTGTTCAGTTCAGTTCAGTCACTCAGTCGTGTCTGACATTTTGTGACCCCATGAATCGCAGCACGCTAGGCCTCCGTGTCCATCACCAACTCCTGGAGTTCACTCAGACTCATGTCCATGGAGCCAGTGATGCCATCCAGCCATCTCCTAATTTTCTATACAACATATATTGCCTGAAATAATTTTTAAAAACATGTATATTTTTTGTCATCACTTGGGAATTTCTTTTAATGGAGATAATCTATAATTTATATTGTCATAATCATAACATTGAGTTAGGCACCAAATGCATGTTTAATAAATAGCTGAATTACTTTTTTAGAAAATAAGTTGATTTTGCAAAGAACATTTTTTAAGATTCATGTTGGGGTTATAGCAAAAAATAAAATAACCTATTAATTTGAGTATATATCACAGTCTAAACATAGAAAATTTACTGTTATAGACTGAATTGTGTATGAACACAGCAAGAAGATTGCCATCTGCAAACCAAGAAAAGAGGCCTCAGGAGAAACTAAATCTACCAACAATTTAATCTTAGATTTTAAACTTCTAGAACTGTAAGAAAATAAATTTCTTTTGTTTAAGTCATCCACTGTGTGGTATTTCATTACAGGATCAGCAGCAAACAAATACAACTGTCAAAACACAATATCTTCTATGCAATTTAGCTTCTGTTAACATGAATAATTGGAGAAAGAAATGGCAACCCACTCCAGTCTTGTTGCCTAGAGTCCCATGGACAGAGGAGCCTGGTAAGCTGCCATCTACGGGGTTGCAGAGTTGGACACGACTGAAGCAACTTGGCATGCCTGCATGCATTGGAGAAGAAAGTGGCAACCCATTCCAATATTCTTGTCTGAAGAATCCCAGGGACAGAGGAGCCTAGTGGGGTGCCATCTATGGCATTGCACAGAGTCGGACACAACTAAAGTGACTTAGCAGCAGCAACGTGAATAACAATTATTTTTAAATGAAAAAATATAACAAAATTGTTGTTATCCAATCACTGTCACTTCATGTCATTTTAAAATGACTTAACAATTTTTTTCTATTTCCATATTAGAACTACTACACTGCTCTCATCATTAATGCAAAATTGCTTATTACTCAATATTGCATTGATATGACATCTGGTCCCATCACTCCATGGGAAATAGATGGAGAAACAGTGGAAACAGTGTCAGACTTTATTTTGGGGGGCTCCAAAATCACTGCAGATGGTGACTGCAGCCATGAAATTAAAAGACGCTTACTCCTTGGAAGAAAAGTTATGACCAACTTAGATAGTATATTCAAAAGCAGAGACATTACTTTGCCAACTAAGCTCCGCCTATTCAAGGCTATGGTTCTTCCAGTAGTCATGTATGGATGTGAGAGTTGGACTGTGAAGAAGGCTGAGTGCTGAAGAATTGATGCTTTTGAACTGTGGTGTTGGAAAAGACTCTTGAGAGTCCCTTGGACTGCAAGG
>SJYC01143365.1:0-14308 GCA_006408675.1 Madoqua kirkii
TATGACCAACCTAGATAGTATATTCAAAAGCAGAGACATTACTTTACCAACTAAGCTCCGCCTATTCAAGGCTATGGTTCTTCCAGTAGTCATGTATGGATGTGAGAGTTGGACTGTGAAGAAGGCTGAGCGCCGAAGAATTGATGCTTTTGAACTGTGGTGTTGGAAAAGACTCTTGAGAGTCCCTTGGACTGCAAGGAGATCCAACCAGTCCATTCTGAAGGAGATCAACCCTGGGATTTCTTTGGAAGGAATGATGCTAAAGCTGAAAGTACTGGAGTTTCAGCTCCAGTACTTTGGCCACCACATGCGAAGAGTTGACTCATTGGAAAAAACTTTGATGCTGGGAGGGACTGGGGGCAGGAGGAGAAGGGGACGACCGAAGATGAGATGGCTGGATGGCATCACTGACTCAATGGATGTGAGTCTGAGTGAACTCTGGGAGTTGGTGATGGACAGGGAGGCCTGGTGTGCTGCAATTCATGGGGTGGCAAAGAGTTGGACACAACTGAGTGACTGAACTGAAATGAACTTATGGAGAAATTAATATAATATTTATTTTATGAACATGTTAAATGGAGAAGTAAAAAACTCATTTAAATTTAGGTTTTAAGAAATTATTAAGTAAAAGAACTTTTAAATTAAAACTTAAGTACGTACCATTTTCAATTTGAGAGGATACTATCTCAAAATATTAGCAAAAAACACATTAGCAATGTTAACTAAAATTTCTAAACTCAAATCTCAAAGGTCTTTCACAGATCTACATATATACATATTTTAATAATATTCATAACCCCTTAAGTGATCAAATACCTTTTTTCTTTCTTACTAAATAGCTAAGTCGCCAATTACTCACAGGCCATAAAATGTCTATTAAAATTTCATACTGTAAGTTTCAGTTCTATCTTCTAAGTATCTGAAAATTTTGATGGACTCTTAAAATATGTATTTGTTATATGCAAGGTTTTTTTTTTCTACTTCAAATATTCACAATTAAAGAACATGATTGCTAGGAATCTGCCTTCGATTGGAGGTTCGATTCTTAGTCGGAAATGAAAAGCCCACATGCAGCACCTAAGACCCCATGCAACCAAATCAATCTATAATTTTAAAAAGAAATGGTGCTAATAAAACATTGCCATCTGTAATCCAGTGAATAGGATACTGGACCGAGAGTCATTAGAGTTGATATCCAGGCCCACCACTTACTAGCTTTGTAGTTTGGGACAAACTGCTAATTTGCTCAATCATGTCTGACTTTGTGCAACTCCATAGATGGCCTCCCACCAGGCTCCCCCTTCCCTGGGATTCTCCAGGCAAGAACACTGGAGTGGGCTGCCATTAGTGAAAGTGAAGTCGCTCAGTTGTGTCCGATTCTTGGCGACCCCATGGACCTGCAGCCTACCAGGCTCCTCCATCCATGGGATTTTCCAGGCAAGAGTACTGGAGTGGGGTGCCACATTGCCTTCTCCTTGGGACAAACTACAAACTGCTACAAACTGCTTAACATATTCGAGATCATTTACTCAGCTATAAATTACCATTATTCATTTGTAAACTATTCCACAAAGGATACTTGATGGCATTAGATATACTAGACAGGGGTTGGTAAACTCTATTATTCAAAGAGATGTTAGGTTCAGAGTGATTAAAATATTTTCAATTATTTAAAATAAAAGTAGCCATAATAGGCATATTATAATTCTTTTGATATAATACCAATTTTTGCATCACTTCATTATATTGCTGCTATATGTTCCAGGAAAAGAAATCCTTTCTTTGACTAATACAACCCAAATTAAAACAGTTTAGCTATTTAGAATGATTACCATTTAAAAATGGTAACAGCAGGTGATCTATTGCTAGTCCTAAGAATAGCTGGTTTTTATTCAGGATGGTAGCATAGACTCTTCATGAGGCTCCTTCTACAAAAAGTGAGCTTCTTATTCCATTAAATTTGCAAAGGAAAAGACACATACACGCACACATACATCCTTAGTTCCAATTGCTAGGTGACCAATTGATTGACTTACAAAGAAAGGCAGAAAGCCAGTTCCACAATCATTATTGAAGGAGTAGAAGTGTGAAAGCAGAGTAATTTGAACACGATCATTTTCTATGGCGTTTTTTAAACATTTCTGTGAGACTCACCTCCTCCCCAGTTTTTCTGAGATATAACCGGCTTATTTCAAGGTATACAATGATTTGATATATATATATTCTGCAATGATCACCACAGTAAATCCAGTTAATACTGATTGCCTCACATAATTAAAATTTTTTTTTCTTGTGATGAAAACTGTTAAGATCTGCTCTCTGAAGAACTTTCAAATATATAAAAAATATTGTTAACTACAGTCACCATGCTGTACATTACATTCTCAGAATGTTTCTTTTAATTGGAAATTTGTACCTCTTGATCACCATTACCTGTTTCTACTATCTTCCCACCTCTGGAACCCACCAATCTGTCCTCTGTTCCTGAGTTCTTTTTTTTTTTTTTTTAGATTCCCCATATAAATGAAACCATACAGTATTTGTCTTCGTCTGACCAATTTCACTCTGAATATAATGCCCTCACAGTCCATTCATGCTGTCATAAATGGTGGGATCTCCTTTTTTATATTGCAATAACATTCCAGTGTGTGTGTATGTGTGTGTGTGTGTGTGTGTGCGCGTGTGTGTGTGCTTGTGTGGGTGGGTTGGTGGGTGGGTGTGTGCCCCTAATAAACTAGAGTTGGGAGATCTTAATGAGAAACATTTGAGAAAGCTACACAAGTGTTGTAAGGGATTAAGAATAACTAAGATTCAATTCAGAAAGATTCATCCCATATATCCTTGCACAAAGACATTTTCCACACTTAAATCTCTGTTCTCCTTTTTGTTCTCTATCTGTAGAGAACAAAAGCAGACTGATGAAGGGAGGAGAGGAATACATAAAGTTAGAAAAGCCAGTAAGCTAAATAGTAAAAAGAACAAATAAATAGTAAGCTACCAGTTAGCACTAGTGGTAAAGAATCCACCTACCAAGCAGGAGACCCCAGAAATAGGAGCTCAATTCTTGAATTGGGAAGACATCCTAGAGAAGGAAATGACAACCTACTCCAGTATTCCTGCCTGGGAAATCCCATGGACAGAGGAGCCAGGTGGGCTACAGTCTATGGGGCAGCAGAGTTGGACAGGACTTAAAAGACTAAATGTCAACAAGATAAACCAGAATGAAATCCTCTATCCAAGTTTCTTACCCCGATCTTCAGAGTAGGTATTGAAGTTGGAGCCTTGAAGAAAAAAGCTTTGGTTGGTTATGATGATGAACACTGGAGTGGTTTTGTAACTGCTTAAAGGAGCATGTGCTTTAATGCCTGAAGTCCTACTTCTTAAGAACGAAGTGGAGAAGACTATGGCACTCCATCTAGTGGCAAGGAGAAAAACTGGCTCAGGGAGTAACTTCAGAGCAAAATTACATTCTGTATCAATTTAAAATTCCTTTTAAAAAATGTGTTATACTAGGCCATGGAGCTATGGGTTTTCTTTTTCTCTTACATGTTTTATTTTGCTTTTTAGCTTTTTTTTTGTCTTCTGGTTCCTGCAGAGAATAAGGATGCTGAAATCAAGACAAATAAGGATATCATTATATGTGAAATCTGAAAAAGAAAAAAAAAAGATATTAATGAACTTATTCTGGCCACCTCATGCGAAGAGTTGACTCATTGGAAAAGACTCTGATGCTGGGAAGGATTGGGGACAGGAGGAGAAGGGGACGACAGAGGATGAGATGGCTGGATGCCATCATGGACTCGATGGATGTGAGTCTGAGTGAACTCCGAGAGATGGTAATGAACAGGGAGGCCTGGCGTGCTGTGATTCATAGGGTCACAAAGAGTTGGACACGACTGAGTGACTTAACTGAACTGAACTGAATGAACTTATTTACAAAGCAGACTGAGAGTTTGAAAACAAACTTATGGTTACTAGAAGGGAAAGGTGGAGGGGGGTAAGCCAGGAGTATGGGATTAACATATACATACCACATAAATAAAATAGAAAATCAACAAGGACCAACTATATATATCACAGGGAACTCTACTTAATGCTCTGTAACAACTAATATAGGGAAAGAATCTGAAAAAGAAAGAATATATGTACATATATAACAATCATTTTTGTTATATACAGCTGAAACACAAAATAACAACACTGTGAATCAATTACTCAAAGATAAATTTTAAATTAAATTAAAAACAGAAATAAGTAAGAAGAGTAAGTTAGCACATAGTCATAGTGCATTTTGCCTGTTCTGACTACAACCTTAAAAAGGAAACTTTCAAAATGGAGAAGTCTATCATTTATATGATCTAAAAAGACCCAAGTTATTATTCAGAGAAACCACTGCCAATGGATCTCAGAAATAAGGTAGACAAATACATCTTGAGATATCCTTCTCAGGTAGCCCTAATGCTAAAGAATCTCCCTCCCAATCCAGGAGACGCCAGAGATACAGGTTCAATCCCTTGGTTGGCAAGATCCCCTGGTGTAGGAAATGGCAACCCACTCCAGTGTTCTTGCTTGAGAAATTCTATGGACAGAGGAGCCTGAGAGGCTACAGTCCACGGGGTCACAAAGAGTTGTACAAGACTGAGCATGCACACACATTTACTGGAATAAATATTGCTGTGAATTGCAACACAATTAAATACATTAATTTTAGTAATACACACCAATGAATTTAAACACAAATTTAAACTCAGTAGTTACAAAAAAAAAAAAATGCCTTCAATACAGAAAATGCAGGAGACATGGTTTTGATTCCCGGGTCGGGAACATCCCCTGGAGGAAGGCAAGGCAACCCACTCCAGTATTCTTGCCTGGAAAAATCACATGTTCAAAGAAGCCTAGTCTGGTGGATTATGGTCCATGGGGACACAAAGAGTCAGACAAAACTGAAGCAACTGAGCACGCATACAGCCAAGTAACTATCACCGCAATCAAGATACAGGGTGTAAACATCTATTACTGTTGGTGGTTCTCTCTCCATTCATGGCAAAATTATTTTGTGTCCCTATAAATGACAGTTGCCTCTTGAAGCGTTCTATATAATGGAAAGGTAGACTAAATATTCTTTTGTATTTGGCTTTTGTCACTTACCAAAATGGTTTTGAGAATTATTCTTGTTATTTCACCTGTCATTAGATCATTCTTTGTATTGGCATTATTATATGTTGCTGTTCAGTAGCTCAGTCATGTCTGACTCTTTGCGACTCCATGGACTGCAGCATGCCAGGCTTCACTGTCTTTCTTCATCTCACCGTTTGCTCAAATTCGTGTCCATTGAGTTTGGTGATGCTATCCACCCATCTCATCCTCTGTCCCCCCCTTCTCCTCCTGCTTTCAATCCTTCCTAGCATCAGGGTCTTTTCCAAATAGTGGCTCATTGCATCAGGTGGCCAAAATATTGGAGTTTCAGCAGCAGTCCTTCTAAAGAATACTGAGGGTTGATTTTCTTTAGGAATGATTGGTTTGATTTCTGTGCAGTCCAAGGGACACTCAAGAGTATTCTCCAGCACCACAATGCAAAAGCATGCATTCTTTGGTGCTCACCCTTCTTTATGGTCCACTCTCACATCTGTACATGACTACTAGAGAAAACATAGCATCGACTATACAGATCACTGTTGGCAAAGTGATGTCTCTGCTTTTTAATAAACTGTCTAAGTTTGTCATGGTTTTTCTTCCAAGGAGCAAGTGCCTTTTAATTTTATGGCTGAAGTCAACATGCACAATAATTTTGGAGCCTCAAAAAATAAAGTCTATCACTGTTTTCATTTTTTCCTTATTTGGCATGAAGTATGGATAGATCAAAATTTGACCTTTCACCTGTTTGTAGACTTTTTTGTTACTGTAATTTTCAGCTATTACAAGAAAAATAGCAAAATAAAATGTTAGTACAAATATTTATAAGAATATATATTTTCATATGTCTTAGGCAAATATTCAAGACTCCAATTATCTTGGCTCATTGTAAGTGAAAGTTATTCAGTTGTGTCTGACTCTTTTTGACCCCATGGACTATACAGTCCATGGAATTCTCCAGGCCTGAATACTGGAGTGGGTAGCCTTTTCCTTCTCCAGGATATCTTTCCATCCCAAGGATCGAACCCAGATTTCTGCATTGCAGGCAGATTCTTCACCAACTGAGCTATCAGGGAAGCCCCAGGCTCATGGTAAATATACATTTAATTGTATATGGAACTTCCAGAATATTTTTCAAAGTGGTCATACTGTTTCAGATTTCCATCAGCAATGTAGGAGTTTGAGTTAATTTATACATTTACCAACACTTGGTTTTCTGCCTGTTTAAATTTCAGCTATTCTAGCACTGTGTAGTGGTATCTGTGATTTTAATTTGCATTTCTCTAATGACTAATTATAGTAGGCAGTATTCCAGTGCCTACTTGCCATTAGCATATGTTCTTTGGTGCACAAATTTTTTGCCCAGTTTTAATTCGGCAGTCTGTCTTCTTCATATAGAGTTATAAAAGTTTTTTATATACTTTAGATCCAAGACATTTGTCAGGTATCAGTATTGCAAATATTTCTTCCAATCTGTGCTTTCCTTTTCTTTCCTAATGTCATTCATGAAAATAAGATTTTTTAAGTTTATTGAAGCACAATTTACCTTTTTTTTTTTTTTTTCTTCCCAGTTGGTCACGTGTTTTGCCTGTTTGGGGACCACAAATATTTCCTTCTATCATTCAGTCTAGAAATATCATAGATTTAGCTTTTTCAGTTTCTATAATTCATTTAAATATAATTTTTACTTATATTGTAGATAGTAACTTTTTTTCCCCCTTCTCTCAAACATGACTGAAAATATTAGCCATTCTTTCCACTGAGTTACCATGACAAAAGGGTTGACTATCACTGATAGAGGTGTCCATCTGTGGACCCTAATTTATGCTATCGATCTATATGTATATTCTAAAATAATGTAACAGTGTCCTAACTACTCTAGTTTTATTATGTTTTAGTCACATAGTGGATATCTTCCAATTGTGTTCATTTTCCAAATTGTTTTAGCTATTCCAAGTCCTTTGAAACTGCATATATATTTTAGAATCTCAGCTTGTATATTTCCACAAAAGTCTGATGGGGTTTTAACTAGAACTATATTGAATTCATTCAGTAAATTGATGTGAATTATCATCTTAACAGAATCAAATTGGCCAACGGCATGAATTACTTGAATCTTTCCAAATATTAATTTAAGAATTTTAATATCTTAAATGTTATTAAGTCCTATTTTATAGGTACCAGTGCAGAAGCCACATATGTATTTTGTTAAAACTTATCCCTAAGTATTTCATGCTGTGAGGTAATAATTTGAATGGCATTTTAAAATTGGACTCCATTTCCCAATTATTTCCAATTGTTATTTTCTAGTACATAGAAATACAAATAGTAAATTACTTTTCTAATCTCACTTATTAGTTTTGTATATTACTCAGGATTTTCTTCATATATAATAATGCTGTATGCAAACAAAGAGATGTTTACCTCTTACTGTTTTGTTCAGTGCATGTATTACTTCTTTGATTGCCCTGTTACTCTAGGGAAAAATCTCTAATACCATGTTGAATAAAAGTGTTGACAGTGCCTCCTTGCCTTGATCGCAGGTTTTTTTCCATTTACCTTCCTTCCCTCCTCCTTTTCTTTCTCGCTTCCTCCTTTATTTTTCTCGTTAATCTTCTTTTTGTTAATTCCTTCCTCCTTTAATCTTCCCCCTCCTTTTTTTTCTTTTCCTTTCTCCTTTTTAAAAAAGTTTGTTGTATTCACAGTTGGATTAAGGAAACTTCCTTTATTGCTTACTGTGTGAGCATTTTCATCACAAATAAGATACATTTATTTAATGCTTATTTGGTAACATGTTCATTAGTGAATTATATTGATAAGAGTTATGAATGCCGGACAGTGATTCATTATTGGAACAATCTCACATGATTGTGTTTTAAAATATGCTTCATTCAAATTATCTTTTAAATAATTGCATTTTGATTCTCTTTTCTAATGTGTATGTATGTATACACATATACACAAGTATTTTAATTTGCATCTGGATTCATGTGGTATAATGTGGTATACACTTTTGTTTTTCCATAATGCTCTTTGCTGGTTTTGTTGTCAGGATGATGCAGACTTTATAAAATAAGTGATAATGCCTTCTTTCATCTTTTATTTCTAAAAACATTTATGTACAATTGATATTTCTGCTACTGCTAAGTCACTTCAGTTGTGTCTGACTCTGTGTGACACCAGAGACAGCAGCCCACCAGGCTCCCCCATCCCTGAGATTCTCCAGGAAAGAGTACTGGAGTGGGTTGCCATTTCCTCTCCAATGCATAAAAGTGAAAAGTGAAAGTGAAGTCATTCAGTCATATCTGACCCTCAGTGACCCCATGGACTGCAGCCTTCCAAGCTCCTCTGTCCAGGGGTTTTCCAGGCAAGAGTGCTGGAGTGGGGTGCCATTGCCTTCTCCTAAATTTTTGAAATGGCTTACCAGAGAAGCCCCTGGAATCAGGAGATTTCTTGTTGGGAAGGGTTTTAAATATAAATGTATTTTTTTTAGTACATATAGTCTACTGAATATCTTATTTCTTATGTCAATTTTAGTTATGTATATTTTTCAATAAACTATATTTAATCTTTAAGTTGAACGTACAGCATGAAATTGTTCATATTGTCTCATGCTCCTAAAATATCTGTAGAATCTATACTAATGTACCCATCTTCATTCATGAGATTGGAAAATTTCATGTTATCTCCTTTATTGCATAATCTATCTAGGTAGATGTTCATCAATGTCATAGATTTTTTTTTCCATAAAATTAGATTTTTTAATCATTTATTTAATATTTTACTTCTATTTTATTGCTTGCTATATTTTTCTTATTATATCTTTCTCCTCCATGTTTTGGATTTTATTTCTACTTTTTTATTTAGCATCTTAGTATAGAAACTTAGATCACACATTTTAGACCAGACTATTTTCCAATATAAGCCTTTAAAACCATACATTTTACTCCAAGTATTGTTTTAATATATTTTCCAAATTTTGGTAAGATATGTTTTTAATTTTTTAAATTTACCATTTCAAAATTGTCTTTTTTAATCTGAGGCATATTTGACAGTGTACTTTCAAAATCCAATTCTATTGTGGTTAAAGATTATGATTTATAGGATTTCATTCCTCAAATTTATTCAGACTTATCTGCATGTTCCCAATTAACTTGAGCTTCCCAGGTAGCACTAATGGTTAAGAACCCGCCTGCCAATGCTGGAGACATAAAAGCTGTGGGTTCAATCCTTGGGTCAGAAAGATCCTCCGGAGGAGGAAACAGCAACCCACAAGAGTATCCTAGCCTGGAGAAGCCCATGGACAGAGGAGCTTGGTGGGTTACTGTCCATACGATCGCAAAGAGTCGGACACGACTGAAGCAACTTAGCATGCGTGTGTGCAAGCAACTTGAGGAAACTGATTTTCTACTATTTTGGAGTGGTTCTATTATCTCAATTACCTTACTATAAATCTTTTTATTTTTTTACTTTTAAAGGCATTTTGTCTTATACTAACCATTACTGAGAGGTTCATACTAAAAGCCATTTCTACTTTATTTTCTGTCAGTTTTTGCTTCATATTATTTTGAAGCTGATTAACAGATGCATATATATTTGCCTTTTTAAATCTTCCTGAAGAACTGACTCTTTTATAATTATGAAACAGCCCTTTATTTTTGGCAATATTTCTTTTCCTAAAGTTTATTTTTATTTTTGTGAATATGCAAATTCACAAAACTTATCTGAAAAGTGTTTACATAATGTTGTTTTTCTATCCTCTTCTTTTAAGCTGCACATATCATTATATCTAAGATATATTTCTTGTATGCTGCATATAATTGACAGTATATGCCTTTTTACTGGAGGATGATTGCTTTACACTATTGTGTTGGTTTCTGCCATACATCAACCTAAATCAGCCACAGGTATGCATATGTTCCCTCCCTCCTGAATCCCTCTCCCATCTCCCTCTAGGTTATCACAGAGCACTGGGTTGAGCTCCTTGTGTCACACAGTCAGTTCCCACTTGCTGTTTATTTTATATATGGAAATGTATACGTTTTCATGCTATTTTCTCAATCTGTCCCACCCTCTCCTTCCCCCACTATGTCCACAAGTCTGTTCTCTACATCTATGCCTGAATGGCCACTCTGCATATAGAATTATCAGTATCATCATTCCAGATTCCATATGCATATGTTAATATACAGTATTTGTACTTCTCTGACTTACTTTGCCCTGTATAATAGGTTCTAGGTTCATATACCCTTATTAGGACTGACTTGAGTATGTTCTTTTTATAGCTGAGTAATATTCCTTTTAATTGCTGCTTTGGGGCAATGTGCTTTTAATTGAATTATCTATGTATTTAGGTTTAAACACATCATCTTAATTTCTATTTATCAACTTGTTCTTTGTATTATTTTTTTCTCTTTTTATTGAGTTAAATGTTTACTGATTAAATTTGCTTATGTGCATGTATGTGTGTCTGTGTTTGTGCGTGTGCAGGTGTGCATATTACTGTGGCTGCTCAGGATCTGTGTGACTGCTCAAAATCTGTGCTGCTGCTGCTGCTAAGTCGCTTCAGTCATGTCCGACTCTGTGCGACCCCATAGACGGCAACCCACCAGGTTCCCCTGTCCCTGGGATTCTCCAAGCAAGAACACTGGAGTGGGTTGCCATTTCCTTCTCCAATGCATGAAAGTGAAAAGTCAAAGTGAAGTCGCTCAGTCATGTCCAACTCAGCGATCCCATGGACTGCAGCCTACCTGGCTCCTCTGTCCATGGGATTTTCCAGGGCAAGAATACTGGAGTGGGATGCCATTGCCTTCTCTGACTCAGGATCTATATGTATCTTTAATTTAACACAATCTGTCTTTGAATGATATTATACCCTCTAACACTGAATATGAAACTCATATCATAGCACACAAGCACTTCTCTTCTTTCAACATCTGTGATATTTCAAAATATAGAAATGCTATACAGGGTTTTAACATATTGATTATATTTTCTCAGTGACTGAAAACCATAGTTTCATCCTCTTCTGTGTTGTTTGTTTTTGGTTGAAGTTGTTGTTAGTAAAAGTTGGAACTTCTTTTTTGCAGTTCAAATGTAAATGTATTTGTTACAAACTGGTAAATGCAGAAATCAATCTACATCAACTAAAAAAGTCAAATGCATCAAGTAATTTCACTAAAAAGTCATATATATATATGTATACGTATTAATGGGCTTCCCAGGTGGCATTGTTGGTAAAGAATCCTCCTGCAGTGCAGGAGACACAGAAGATGTGGGTTTGATCCCTGGGTTGGGAAAGTCCCCTGGAGGAGGGCATAGCACCCTACTCCAGCATTCTTGCCTGGAGAATCCCAGGGATTGAGGAGCATTGCAAGCTACAGTCCAAAGGATCTCAAAGAGTTGGACATGACTGAGGGACAAAGCATTATACATATCTATATATATAGCATTACTTTCCCTTTGAATTTTTAAATGGACATTATAATAGAAGTGTATTTAAGCTCTCTTCTCCAAGTCCTTACCATTACCACTAAATAGTAAATTAATTAACAAATAAATTTGAATAATGTCAATGAACTATTTTAAAATCTCTTCATTAACTGATTCAATCAGTGTCACCTAGATAAAAATGATTTTCTTACCTTCAAGTTTTTTGACCCTCTCTGTTGGTGGACAATGGTTTGTTCAACATTCCAATATGCTTTAAATTTGCATATAATATGCATTTCTGAGGACACAATTTATTTTAGATGCTCTTACTGTAAGGTGCTTGAAAATGTTTTTAAAAATGTTTTCATGAGATAGTGCTAAATTCTTAAACATGTATGTAAACAAAGAGTAAAACAGAACAGAAGTGATACATCAATACTGATACTAATTTTTTTAAGTAAAATTGCTTATGAAATATAAAATATATTGTTTTTTGAATAATGCAAACTGTTAGGCAGGAAGTTAGCTGAAAGCAATGAGAGGTGGCCACTTCAGCTAAATGTGGAGTAACCACCTACTCTCACCAAGCAATTTACAAGCCCCACACCTAATACCCTCGATCAGTACTCTAACATAGTCAGGGGACCCAGAAGAAAATCTCCATTGGCCGACGGGCAGGACTTTCCCTACTCTAGCACAAGCACACACTTCATACTATCATAAAGTAACCTTTGGCAGTCACTGGACTCTTTGCTGCTGCTGCTGCTAAATTGCTTCAGTCGTGTCCGACTCTGTGCAACCCCATAGATGGCAGCCCACCAGGCTCCCCCATCCTTGGGATTCTCCAGGCAAGAACACTGGAGTGGTTTGCCATTTCCTTCTCCAAGGCATAAGAGTGAAAAGTGAGAGTAAAGTCGCTCAGTTGTTTTCGACTCTTAGCGACCCCATGGACTGCAGCCTACCAGTCTCCTCCATCCATGGGATTTTCCAGGCAAGAGTACTGGAGTAGGATGCCATTGCCTTCTCCATTGGACTCTTTAACTGCTCATATATATTTCATGAACACATACATCTACTTACAACAGATGAATTATGGGAAGGATATGCACAGTAGAACATCTGGTCATATAGCCTGAAGCTCTCAATCAACTACCTACTGGATTATGGGAAGGATCTTGCCATGAAAACGCTGTACCCATGCCCTCCCTGGCTCTTCCCAACTTTGGCATGGCCCACCTCTCTCTTGAGGTATTCTCTGTGTGTGTTCACTCAGTCCTGTCTAACTCTTTGCAACTTGTTCTTTCTTTCCTTATCATTAATAAGCTTTCTTGCAATGGGTAAGACTTTGGACTCTTCTCTGAGTCCTTACTTGGAGGAGGGGTCTCCAAGACTTTTCATTGCTAACAAAATGAATGGTTCCATACAAAACATATATCAGTTAAGATCAAAAAACCTCAGTCATTTAGAATAATTATAGGGTGATGGTGTTAAAAAAGTTAAAATAAATTGAACAAATAGATAAATGAGTAGCTGGTATCACTGTGAGAACTCTAAATAATAGGGTTATGTGAAAAACAAGAAGTGTAAAAATGGCATAATTTTTTGAATCCTTGACAATGAATACTTAGAAAAGTTGAATTAGGAAAGAAAACTAACCAGGTAATATTTTCATGAAATTTGGTAATCTGATAAACTAACATTTATACTGTATAACTCTTGAACTCTCTAGTGAAAAAATTAAAACATTACTTTTAAAATAATCCTCTGATTAATTAGTCAGTTTCAGAAAATTTCATTTGAATTTCAAATATGAAGTTGGCAAATTTAGTTAATTTTTTACTAACATGAAATTCAACAGCTTACTTTATATGTTTTATACTATTCCTTACATGTATATAAAAAAAAAATACCAAGAAGAAATTAAATACTGTATAATCATGAAGTTGCTCTTGTTTAGTTCTACCTCACCTTCTGAAAGAAATCTATTTTCTTATAATGATTTTGACATTGATTGAAAGAAATTATTTAATGTTATATTAAGAAGTAACAATAATGAGTGCTTTTGTGTAACAGTCTATGCATACCTCAATGCCATCCAAAACTGTCAATGCATTTTTTCTCATTCATCTTTTTTGGAGCATGGACTATTTATTTCATGAAACTGGGTACTTATTTCTAACCATACAGTGAAAAGAAATGACAACTGAAATTAATGTTTAATTGATACCTAATTATAAAATAACCTCCTTGATAACAGATATGTAATACTTCTGAATTTTGTATTTCCAAATGAACAGCTGACTTTATTGTGAGGAAGTAATTTAAACTTCATGGTAAAATTTCATGCCTTTTGGTTCCAAACTATATCAGCGCCTTAAGCATAGTGGGTATTCAATGTATAGTTAATGTTGTTAATTATTTAATTAATCATCTGTGACAGTATGTCAGGTCAAAGTCAAAATTACATTCCAGAATTAAATTAAAATATAGTTTAATGTTTATAAATGATAAGCCACTTAGATTGATTATATTATCATAGGGTGAGAAAGAAGTCATTTGGATTAAAAATATTTAGACCTGTCTCTTATACACATCTAGATGTGTATAAGAGACAGACTCTGTGCGACCCCATAGACGGCAACCCACCAGGTTCCCCTGTCCCTGGGATTCTCCAAGCAAGAACACTGGAGTGGGTTGCCATTTCCTTCTCCAATGCATGAAAGTGAAAAGTCAAAGTGAAGTC
>SJYC01143371.1:0-13291 GCA_006408675.1 Madoqua kirkii
AAGAATTTTCCACAGTTTGTTTTGATCCACACATACAAAGGCATTAGCATAATCAGTGAAGCAGAAGTAGAGGTCTTTCTGGAATTCCCTTGCTTTTCCTATGATTCAATGGATATTGGCAATTTGATCTCTTGTTCCTGTACCTTTTCTAAATCCAGCTTGTACATCTGGAAGTTCTTGGTTCATGTACTGTTGAAGCCTAGCTTGAAGGATTTTGAGAATTACCTTGGTGGTGATGGTGGTTTAGTCACTAACTTGTGTCTGACTCTTGTGTCCCCATGGACTGTAGCGTGCCAGGCTCCTCCATCCATGAGATTCTCCAAGCAAGAATACTGGAGTGGGTTTCCATTTCCTTCTCCAGGGGATCTTCCCAATCCAGGAATCGAATCCAGGTCTCCTGCATTAAAGGCAGATTCTTCACCAGCTGAGCTAAGAGAGAAGTCCAAGAATTACCTTGCTAGCATGTTAAATGAGTGCAGTTTTACAGTAATTTAAATATTCATTGGCATTGCCCTTCTTCGGTATTGGAATGAAAACTGACCTTTTCCAGTTTTGTGGCCACTGCTTTTCCCAAATTTGCTGACATATTGAGTACAACACTTTAACAACATCATCTTTTAGAATTTGAAATAGCTCAGCTGGAATTCTATCACCTCCACCATCTTTGTTTGTAGTAATTCTTCTTAAGGCCCACTTGCCTTCACACTACAGAATGTCTGGTTCTAGGTGAGTGATTACACCATCATGGTTATCCAGATCATTAAGACTCAGTTCCTCCATATATTCCTGCCACCTCTTAATATCCTCTGTTTCTGTTAGGTCCATACCATTTCTGCCTTTATTGTGCCCATCTTTGCATGAAATGTTTCCTTGGTACCTCTAGTTTTCTTTAACATAGGGGAAAGATTAACTCAATTTAAATTAGCTAATTTCAAAAATAAATGTTTTTTATTGGAATATAACTATTTTACAATATTATTTTAGTTTCTGTCATATAACAAATTTAAGCAGATATATAGATATAGATATAGATATAGATATGTATATCTCCTCCCTCTTGAGTTTCCCTCCCACATGCCCCTTCCACCCATCTAGGTCATCAGATAGCACTTAGCTGAGATTTTGAGTTTAATTATGTCTCATTTATTTATTTTTTGTTTTATTTCAATTATTGTAGGAGTTTATAGAAAACAATGTTTCTGTAATTTATGACATAGAGTGTTTTGTCTATGTTTTCCTCTAGGATTCTCATAGTATCTAATGTCATATTTAGTTTTTCAATCCACTTTGAGCTTATTTTTGTGTATAGTGTTCAAAATGATCAAATTTCATTTGTTTTCCAGGCAGCTATCTAGTTTTCCCAGCACAATTTGTTGAAGAGACTGTCTTTCTACCATTGTGTAGTCATACCCACTTTGTCCCTTTGCTGGATCCCCAGCTTGGGAAATCTGTTGTGGGCCCTAGAACTTTTGCAGCAGTGCAAGAACTTATTTGGTATAATTGCTCTCCAGTTTGTGGGTTACCTGATCAGTGGTTCTATAGTGGGCCCAATGGAGACCTCCTACAAAAGGACTGGTGTCACATACATTATTTTGCTGACAAAGGTCTACATAGTCAAAGCTGTGGTTTTTCCAGTAGTCATATATGGATGTGAGAGTTGGACCATAAAGAAAGCTGAGCACCCATAAATTTATGCTTTCAAACTGTGGTCCAGAAAAGACTCTTGAGAGTCCCTTGCACTGCAAGAAGATCAAACCAGTCAATCCTAAAGAAGGTCAACCCTGAATATTCATTGGAAGAACTGATGCTGAAGCTATAGCTCCAATACTTTGGCCACCTAATGTGAAGAACTGACTTACTGGAAAAGACCCTGATGCTGGGAAAGATTGAAGGCAGGAGAAGGGAACAACAGGGAATGAGATAGCTGGATGGCATCACCAACTCAATAGACATGAGTCTGAGCAAGCTCTAGGAGATGGTGAAACACAGGGAAGCCTGGCATGCATCAGTCCATGAAGTCGCGAAGACTTGGACATGACTGACCAACTGAACTGAACTTTGTCATGAATTAATTGACTATTGGTGTGTGGATTTATTTCTGGGCTTCCTATACTGTTCCACTGATCTATATTTCTATTTTTGTGCCCACATCATACTGTTTTGATGACTATAGCTTTGAGGTATAGTCTGAAGTCAAGGAGCCTGATTCCTTCAGCTCTATGTTTTTTCTCTAGATTTCTTTAGCTATTTTGGGTCTTTTGTGTCTCCACATAAATTTTAAAACGTTTTGGTCTGGTCCGTGAAAAATGACATTGGAAATTTAATAGGTATTGCATTGAATCTGTAGATTGCCTTTGATAGTATAGTCATTTTCACAATATTGATTTTTGTAATCCATAACTTGGTGTATCATCTTACATGTTTGTACCATCTTCAGTTTCTTTCATCATATCTTATACTTCTCAGAGTACAGGTCTTTTATCTCCTTAGGTAGGTTTATTTCTAGATATTTTACTATTTTTGATGCAATGGTAAACGGGATTATTTCTTGAATTTCTCTTTATGATATTTCATTGTTAGTGTATAGTAATGGAACAGATTTCTGTGTGTTTATTTTGTAGCCTGAAAATTTACCAAATTCATAGATAAGCTTTGGTAGTTTTCTGGTAGCATCTTTAGGATTTTTTTCTATGTATAGTGTCATGTCATCGACAAAGCAAGTTTTACTTCTTTTCCAATTTGGGTACCTTTTTTCCTTCACTGATTGCCATAGCCAGAACTTCCACAAATATGTTGAACAGAAGTGGCAAAGGTGGACGTTCTTGTCTTGCTCCTGATTTTAGAGGAAATGTTTTCAGCTTTTCACCATTGAGCACGTTAGCTTTAGGCTTGTTATATATAGCCTATGTTATATAGATTGATCTATGTTTCCTCCATTCCCACTTCCTGGAGGAGAAGGTCTCCTCCAGGAAGAA
Source organism: Madoqua kirkii (assembly GCA_006408675.1). Taxonomy (NCBI): domain Eukaryota; kingdom Metazoa; phylum Chordata; class Mammalia; order Artiodactyla; family Bovidae; genus Madoqua; species Madoqua kirkii. The sequence continues at coordinate 2,976 of SJYC01143371.1, forward strand.
AAAAAGGAGAGGTCTCCTTTTTTTCATACATAGGTGCTGTATTTTGTCAAAAAAATTTTTCTGCATATATTAAGAAGATCATATGGCTTTATTCTCAATTTGTTGATATGATGTATCACATTGATTGATTTATATATGTCAAAAAAAATTTTTTATCCCCAGGATAAATCCCACTTGATCATGGTGCATGATCCTTGGACTGGCACTGCAAGTATTTTGTTAAGAATTTTTGTACCTATGTTTATCAGTGATATTGATCTATAATTTTAATATTTTACAAGGTTGTGAACATGGTACAATGTTTATAAATATAATGATAGAGCCAGAAATTTAATCCGTGGTAATCCATAGAAAGGACATACTCTGAAACACAAATATTTATGCAGTAAATTCTTCCATACTCCATTAGATTAAAAAATGATTGATTTGCATATGGAATATGATATTAACTATGTACATGTTTCTAGTCTTTAATCTTTGTCAGTTTGATTACTATGTGCTTCAGCATGTTCCTACTTGGGTTTATCCTTACTGGTACCCTCTGTGCTTGCTAGATTTGATTTTTTTCCTTTCTTTTGTTAAGACATTTTCAGCTATTATCTCTACAAATATTTTCTTCAGTCCATTCTTTGTTCTCTTTCTGGCACCCCTGTAATGCAAATGGTGTGTTTAATATCCAAGATGTTTCATATGCTGTCTTTGTTTCTTCATATATTTGCGTATGTATATGTAAATTAGTTTATTGGCTGCATTGAGTCTTAGTTGCAACATGGTGGACTCTTCATTGCCACTATGGCAGCTCTCTAGCTGTGGTACATGGGAGTAGAGCATGCAGGCTTAATAGTTGTTGTTCACAGGCTTAGTTGCCCTGTAGCATGTGGAATTTTCATTTCAAAATCAGGAAATCCCTGCCCCCTGCTTTAAGAGGGGCATTCTTTACCACTGGACCACCAGAGAAGTCCATCTTCATTTGTTTGCATTCTATTTTTTCTTTAGTCTATTATGCAGTAGTGATTTCCACCATTCTGTTTTCCAGGTCACTTATCTGTTCTTCTGCCTCAGTTATTCTGCTATTGATTCTAGTGCATTTTTCACCTCTATTATTGTATTGTTTATCTGTTCATTCTTTACTTCTTCTAGGTCTTCATTAAACATTTTTTATCTTCTCAATCTTTGTCTTGATTGTTTTTCTAAGATTGTGGATCATCTTCACTCTCGTTATTCTAAATTTGTTTTTTTGAAGGTTGCTTATCTACACTCCATTTAGCTGTTTTTCTGGGGTCTTCTTACTTCATCTGGGACATAATTCTCTGCATTTTCATTTTGTCTAACTTTTTTGTTCTGGAGGCTGCAGGGTTGTAGTTCTTGCTTCTGCTCTCTGCCCTTTTGTGGATGAAGCTATCTATGAGACTTGCAGAAGCCTCTTGATGAGAGGGACTGATGATGGGTAAAGTGGATCTTGCTCTGGTAGACAGGGCCTGGCCAATAAAGCTTTAATACACTTGTTTACTGATATGTGGAGGCTGTGTTCCCTCCTTGTTTATTTTTTGGCTTGAGGTGACCCAGCACTGGAGCCTACAAACTGTTTGGTGGGGCTACTAGGGCTCACACCAATGAGGACTTCCCAGAATGGCTGTTTCTAGTGCCCTTGTCTCTGTAGTGAGCCACAGTTACCCTCCACCACTGCAGGAGACACTCCAACATTACAGGTAGGTTTGGTTCAGTCTCCTGTGGGGTCATTTCTCCTTTCCCATGGGTCCTGTTGCACACAGATTTTGTTTGTGCTTTCCAAGCATGGAGTCTCTGTTTCTCCTAGTTCTATGGAGTCTTGTAATCAAATTCCATTTGCCTTTAAAGTCAGATTTTCTGGAAATTTGTATTCTTGTTATAGGACTGCCAGGATGGAAAGCCTAATGTGAGGCTCAGAACCTGCACAACAGTGGCAGTACTTCTGTGGTAAAATTGTTCTGCATTTTTTGGGTCAGCCACCTGGCAGTTATGGGATTTGATTTTATCACCTCTTCTACCATCTCATTGCAGCTTCTCCTTTGTCTTTGGATGTGCAATATTTATTATTATTATTATTATTAGATGGGTTTCAATGTCTTTCTGTCAATGTTTGGTCAACAGTTGTGATTTCAGTGTTCTTGCAAGAAAAGGTGAGCACATGCTCTTCTACTTCACCATCCTAAAACTAACTTTTTTTAAGTATTTTCTTTTTTAATATAAATTTATTTATTTTAATTGGAGGTTAATTACTTTACAATATTGTATTGGTTTGCCATACATCAACATGTATCTACCACAGGTATACACGACTGGAATATGTACATCACTATTTATAAAATAGATAGCTAATAAGATATACTGTATAGCAAAGGGAACTCTATTGAACTCAGAAATGACTTATATGAGAAAAGAATCTAAAGAGAGTAGATATCTGTATAATTGATTCACTCTGCTGTACATCAGAAACTAACACAACAGTATAAATCAACTATATGCCAATAAATATAGTATTTTACTCCTTTCCAAAAAGACTTAAATTAATTTTCCTGGATTAATTTTTATTCTTCAGATTTCTGAGCCATCAAGCTACTTTCAGTGATGATATAGCCAGCCACATGATTTCTGGAAGAGTTCTCATGAAACCAAATGTTAGAAAGTTCACTCAGACATTGGCCAACTTTGAGGATGGTACAGAAGAGGAGATTAATATTTTTACCTTGCCACAGCATATACTTATTCTTACCACTTTTTGGAAAATAATTCAACAGTTCTGGACAATCAGCACTCAGTGTTTAAATTTGTCTTCCCTCCTCAGCTAGAGAAACCAACAGTAGCTTTCAGTGACATTCTCTGGCCTTTGGGAGCCACTATTCCCACATCAGAATTCCAGAGCCAATGAGCTGTATGTGTATTCAAGGGTATGCCTTGAGCTTTTGCATATTTAGAAAAGAAAGGCATTCAAATAACATTCTGAGGCATGCCATTCTGAGGCATGGCAGATGTCTTCTGATGCAAAACATATTGTTAAACTACAGAATGTAAAATTCTGCCACTTAGGATTTTTTTTACTTCATTGTTTGATTTTAATCTTTAGGATTGCTGTATGAAAATGAAGATAAAATATCCACTACCCTAAGATATCATCAACTGACAACTTGTTGACAAATAAGTCTTTAGAGTACATAAGAAGGTACATAGTACAGGAAATGAGGGCAGTAGAAAGAAGATCTCAACCTTCTACTGGAAAATACACCTGGAAAATAACAGTTATCATAATTCTGAATATGACTAAGATCTTTCTGAAATGAGCCTAAGTTAAAAGGAGCATTGTTTGCCTGTCTCTCAAGTTCAAAATATTAAAAGGACAAACAGAGCCATAGAATTATGAACTGTGAATTATGTGAATTATGAAAATTATGGCAGAGTCATAGAGTAATTGGAATATGACCACAGCACAACTAAAAAAGCAATAGCTTTGAATCCAATGAATTTGGGATTAAAACCAGTTTTATCACATGCTGACTGCATGATTGTCACATATGACTTAAACACAATTCCTTCACTTATAAAAATGGTTATATTTGGATAAACTTTGCAGAGTGGTAAGAATTGACAATTAAATATATGAATTTTGTGGGCATTTTAAAAATTGAATGCATGAAAATTAGCCATTGTTGTAATTCTCTGTTATTATTCTTTATTATATCATTAATTCTAAAACTGAGACTAGAGGAAGACAGATTCAAACTTACCTTAATGAAATTATGTCAGTCACATTGTAATAATTCTACTCCTTTGAAAATTTCCCATATGTTCCTGGAACACTCTGTTTCTCGAAATGTAGGATGTCATTCATCAAAGAAGTAAAGAATTATGGGAAAGTGTTTCCCATAAGATGGAAAATAAGAAGAAATCTCTATCCAATAAAAACAATCAGGAGACATTAAGTCACAACTAGTAACTATAATATGTACTAGAAAACTAATGATAACATAAATGGATAACTGTAACTCACTATTAAAGGAGAACCAAAGTTAATGCTCTGTAATGGGACTACACACACACAACTTGTGTCTTGTCATTGGATCCAACTCCCTTTAGTCCATCCTTCTTTGAAGACTTTGAGGTCTGCTAGTCAAGATGTGAACTCATTAAAGACGTATTTTTTCATCTGTAAGGCATGTACACCTAGTAGAACAGTGAATGGAGGGCATTCCAGAGCAGCTTCTGAATCCATCTCCCCCACTCCTATGCTATCTCACTCACAATGTTCTCTAACAGAGAGATTCTCATATTACACATTCTTCCTGAAACCACATCTTTTCAATAAGAAAACCATGTTCACATTTGAAAATTTTTTCCTAGGATTGAACAAATTATCTTCAGTGAGTGGCATGATGGCTGACATAAGAAAAAAGAGAAAAAAAAATTGAAAAAGAGTAAGAAACTTGCTTCTTGATAAAATTCAATTGAAAATGTTTACATGAAGCTATATGTCTTTCAAGTATTCTTTATATTTTTCTCATGATAGAATCTGAGTCTATTTTCCTAGATAAGATTTCAAATTATCAACTTTTTAATGTCCTGTTAACCAAGCATAAATATCATTGTGGGATATTTAAGGAATCAAATATACTAGAGAATGGTCCAACTGTTTAAGGAATCTTGTTTAAATTTTATGGAACACTAAATACCACATACAATTATAAATTTATGTCATACCATAGCCTTAGAGGGGCTTCTTTCATGGCTCAGCTGGTAAAGAATCTGCCTGTAATGCAGGAGATCTGGATTCGACTCCTGAGTCAAGAAGATCCCCTGGAGAAGGGAATAGCAACCCACTGCAGTATTTTTGTCTGGAGAATTCCATGGACAGAGGAGCCTGGTAGATTATAGACCATGGGGTCACAAACAGTCAGACATGACTAACATTTTCTCTTTCATGGCCTTAGCAATATAAAGCATTTGAAAATGCATGATTAAATGAATTATTATTTCATTATTTTAATGTGTTGAAAAGATAAAAACAATGTCCAAAATGAGATGGAAAATCATTACAGACTCAAATAAATTCTAATGTGAAGTCAGAAGTTTGTGGATTGCACCAAATCTTCTTAATGGAAACTTATTCTCAACCACTGAGGTTGGGGATATACTCTATTTCTATTCAGCAAATATCTATTGAGAATCTACAATGTGAAAGTCATGGCATACTGTCTAGGAGTAGAAGTTTTTACCTAAGAACAATCAGTTATCCAGTAAATTGGTTTAAGAAAGTGAACCAAGAATTGCACTTCAGCAGTATTTAAAATCAATGTCACATATAGCTAAATAACTGGCCTGTACAATTCATATATTCCTCATTACCAATTTACCAAAATGAGACTATAACCTAATTAAGAATTAAATTCATGGCCCAAGCACAGAATTGAGGAAAAGAATGCATTATTAAGGCAAAAACTTTTCTGAAACCCACCCATTACTATGGAAGGATTTGATGGGGGAAAACATACTACATGAATATTTTGTTAGAACCACTGAGACTATGGTCAATGAAAGCAAGAAAACTCATTTTATCTCTCATTTTTTGGAGAAATCATTAACAAATGTTCACAGAAATTTGTGCTTGGTGAGATGGAGGTTCTGATTTTTTCCCCTTTCTGATTTCAGATTTCTGAACAATCCCCATAATACACTCAGAATGTAGTATGTGGATTACATGAATGAAATTGCCTCTGAAATAGGTGTGAAACCTAACTTGTTCTCACTTTTCCTGTGGGATCCAAAGCTGGCTCTAGAAATTTTCCTTGGGCCGTGCATGCCTTACCAGTACCTCCTACAAGGGCCAGGGAAGTGGGCTGGGGCCAGAGGAGACATCCTGACTCAGAGAGAACCGATCAAGCCCCTGAGGACTTGCATGCTTACTTGTGACCAGGCTCCACACTCTGTGTCATTATCGCTTAAAAGTATCTGTGTAATCCTTCTTCTCTTTGTTCTCACTTTAGTCATTATTAAAGGATAATCCATCATTACTGTATTAACTAAATTACAGCCTCACAATGACACACACTAATTGAGACCTTGGGCAATGCAAGTGTTTTACCCTTAATTCAGACTAGACCACTGCCATGAATTGTCTAATAATTCCAAAATTACTTGTGCATGAGTATTATGGGAAAATTAGATATTTCAGAAGTCCAAAGGGCCAGAGTAACAACTTGATTGAAATTCAACCTCAAAGTTGAAGATTTTAAATGAAACGGTGTATACTAAAGCTTGCTCTGGAAAAGTATATTGAATTTCTATAATATGAGAAATGTTCTAAGTTACCAAGTTCTCCTAGCCTCCTTTTATATGATTGGCAAATTCTTTGTTTTGTATGTAAAACACAGGCTAAGAAAAAGTATCTCTTCAATGTTTAAAAAAGATAACAATGAACAAATATCTTTTCACCAAGGTTTCATTCTATAGAGTCAAAATAACAGGTTATTTCAAGGATTATTGAGAGTATTTTCAGGATATCAAGTGTTCCAAGAAGAGAAAAAGAGGTACTAATAGAAGTCAGGAAATATATATAATTTTGTCTTCTACTCATACTATCAAAAATCTATGAATAGGAATTCACTGGTTTTCTAGTGGTTAGGATTTCTCACTTCCAATGGTCTGGAAAATAAGATCTGCATAGCCAAAAAAGAAGAAAAATACATGAACAAATTCTCTTGTAAACATACAATCTTCTGGGGGGCGGGGGAAGCACTGAGGAAAATACAAAGGAGAAATAAAGAAATGCAAATATTTACAACATTTAAACAGTCTTTTACATTTAATCAGAGAGATGAAATATTTTATTATCTGGGCCAAGAACTCATCACAGGCTATGTCTGAGCTGAGTCTTGATATTCTGTAAAGCAGATTTCCCCCCTAGCTTTACTGAACTGTGATTGAAAAATAAAAAACTGTATATGTAAAGTGTACAATGTGATGTTTTAATATACACACACATAGTGAAATAATTACCACAATCAAGCTAAGTAATATACTAATTACCTCATAGTCACCTGTGTGTGTGTGTGTGTGTGTGTGTGTGTGTGTGGCGAGAACACATAAAATATCACATTTTGGCAAATATCAAGTATATAGTATTGTATTATCAACTATAGCCACCATACTGTACATTAGGTGTCCATAACTTATTCATCTTATAAGTGGATGTCTCTTCCCTTTGCCCCTAATCTCCCCAGACCTTGTTTTCCCACCAGACCCTGTTTCTAAGAGTTAAACTTTGCAAAATTTCACATACAGGTAAAACCACACAGTATTTGCCTTTCCACATTTGGCTTACTTCACTTAGCATAAGGTCCTCCAGTTTCATCTATTATACTGAAAAGGCAAGAAATCCTTCACTTTAAAGACTGAATAAAACTCCACTATGTATATCTATCACATTTTCTTTTTCCCTTTATCCTCTGATGGACATTTATATTGCTTCCATATCTTGAGATTAACACTGCATTGAATTTGGTACTGCAAATATCTCCTGCTATCATTTCCTTTGAATATATACTCACAAGAGGGATTGCTAAACTATACCATAGTTCAAATTTTAATTTATTTTGAGAAACCAACATACTATTTTCCTAAGTGGCTATTGTTCAGTTGCTCAGTCATGTCCAACATTTTGTGATTCCCATGGGCTGCAGCACACCAGGTTTCCCTGTTCCTTCACCATCTCCTGGACCTTGCTCAAACTCATTTCCATTGAGTTGGTGATGTCATCCAGCCATCTCATCCTCTGTCCTCCCCTTCTCTTCCTGCTTTCAATCTTTCCCAGCACTGGGGTCTTTTTCAGTTAGTCAGTTCTTTGCATTAGGTGGCAAAAGTATTGCAACTTCAACTTCAACATCAGTTCTTCCAATGAATATTCAGGGCTAATTTCTCTTACGATTGACTGGCTTGATCTCCTTGCAGTCCAAGGGACTCTCAAGAGTCTTCTGCAGCACCGCAGTATGGACATATCAATTGTTGGGCACTCAGCTTTCTTGGGAAGTTCTCTAAGAGAAGGAAATGGCAACCCACTCCAGTATTCTTGCCTGGAAAATCCCATGGATGGAGGAGCCTGGTCGGCTACAGTCCATGGGGTTGCAAACAGTCAGATACGACTGAACAACTTCACCAGCTTTCTTTACAGTCCAATTCTCATATCTGTACATGACTACTGGAAAAATCATAGTTTTGACTATATGGACCTTTACCAGCAAAGTAATGTCTCTGCTTTTTAATATGCTATCCAGGTTTGTCCTAGCTTTTCTTCCAAGGAGAAAGCCCCTTTTAATTTCATGGCTGCAGTCACCATCTGCAATGATTTTAGAGTCCAATAAAATAAAGTCTCTCACTGTTTCCATTGTTTCCCCATCTATTTGACTCATATCTGTACATGACTACTGGAAAAATCATAGTTTTGACTATATGGACCTTTACCAGCAAAGTAATGTCTCTGCTTTTTAATATGCTATCCAGGTTTGTCCTAGCTTTTCTTCCAAGGAGAAAGCCCCTTTTAATTTCATGGCTGCAGTCACCATCTGCAATGATTTTAGAGTCCAATAAAATAAAGTCTCTCACTGTTTCCATTGTTTCCCCATCTATTTGCCATGAAAAATATCTACTTCTGCTTCACTGCTTGCACTAAAGTATTTGACTGTGTAGATTACAATGAACTGTGGAAAATTCTTAAAACAATGGGAGCACCAGACCACCTTATCTGCCTCCATATCTTCACTATTACTTATCTTTTGACTTGTTTATAATTGGCATCTTAACATGTGTGAAGTGATACCTCATTTTATGCTTGCTTTCTCTAGTGTTTAGTTTTGTTTAGCATCTCTTCATGCACCTGTTGGGCATTTATTACTTCTTTGGGAAATTTTTTAATTAAGCCCTTTGCCTAATTTTTTTTTTTCTGTTAAGCTGTGTGATTTCCAGATATATTTTGGACATTAATCACTAATTGAAAATTTGGTTTGCAAATATTTTCTCACATTCAATTAAATTGTCTCTTAATTTTGTTGATTGTCTCATTTTCTGCATAGAAATATTTTAGTTTTATATAGTGCTACCTTTTGCTTTTCCTGCCTGTGTTTTTTGTGTCATATGCAAAACATAATGGCCAATATTGATGTCAAGGTACTTATTCCCTATGTTTTCTTCTTTAATGGTTTCAGATCACACATTTCAGTCTTTAACACACTTGAGTTGATTTTTGCATGTGACATAAGACTACAGTACACTTCAGCCTTTTGCATAGGGTTATTCAGTTTTCCCAGTACCATTTACTGAAAAGATTATCCTTTCCCCATTGTGTATTCTTGGTATTTCTGTCAAAAGGATTAGTTGACTATATATAATTGAGGTAATTTCTGTACTATGTCTTGGTATATGTGTAAGTTTTATACTGTACCATACTTTTTCCATCATGAAAGTTTTATAATATATTTTTACATCAGGGAGTATGATATCTCCTGTTTTGTTCTTCTAACTTGAGATTGCTTTAGTTTCTTTTTCGTTCCATACAAATTTCAGGGTGGTATTTCCATTTCTCTAAAAATGCCATTGGAATTTTCATAAATATTACATTGAATTTGTAGATTGTTTTAGGTATCATGATTTTGATATTTAGTCCAACTCATGAACAGAGGATATCTCTCCATTTATGGGTGTCTTCAATTTCTGTCCTAAAAGGTTTGTGGGTTTTAGTGTACAGTTCTTTCATTTCCATGGCTAAGTTTATCCTCAGTTTTATTCTTGTTGATGTTATTGTAAATTAGATTTTTTTTTCCTATTTCTTTTCAGATAGTTTGTTGTTAGTATAGAAAAATGAAACAGATTTTGTGTGTTGATTTTTCAAATTTATTTTTAATTATAGAATGATTGCTCAATAATGTTGTGTTAATTTCTGCTGTACACTGTGTGTTTGTTAGCCACTCAAGTCATGTCCAATCTCTGTGACCAAATGGGCTATAGATCACCAGGCTCCTTGTCCAAGGGATTCTCCAGGCAAGAATACTGCAGTGGGTTTCAATTTCCCTCTCTAGCTGTGCATTAACACGAATCAAATATACGTATACATACACTCTCTCTCGAGCCTCTCTCCCACACTGCCGTCCCACCTTTCTAAGACATCACAGAGCACTGAGCTGAACTTTCTGTGCTATATAGCTATCTATTTACACATAGTTCAGTTCAGTCGCTCAATTGTGTCCGACTCTTTGCAACCCCATGAATCGCAGCACGCCAGGCCTCCCTGTTCATTA
>SJYC01143372.1:0-36305 GCA_006408675.1 Madoqua kirkii
AATAATATTATTTTACTTATAATAAACATGGAAACAGTATTTATCAGAGATGAACTATTAAAATTTATATTAGCATTGGCATGATCTGTTTAAATATTTTAATACTAAAATAGATACTTAACATTGTTTAAAGACTTCACTTTCTTCTGTCTTAGTGATGCAGTTTCTTCAGTTACATCAGTATGTTTTTGCTGTACATGAAGTTCAGTACTTTGAGAGCATCTTTAACCTTAGGTAATAGTGATACTGGGGCCAAGGCGATAGAATAAAAAATTTGTTAAGAGCAAGGGAATTTCAGGATATATGTGTGTTTGTGTGTGTGTATGTGTGTATGGTCAGAGAGAGAGAATTAAATTTTGTGCTCTTCTAGAACTAACTTAGTATGAGAAGAAATGAGAAGCTATAGGTTTCAATTATATGATACGGATGAGGTAGATGACCTGAAAAGAAAAATACTGATAGTGTAAGTACAATCATTGTGAGATTTTCACCGGGAGAAAGAAGAGAAAGTGGTACTGTGGAATACAGAGCTAACAGAGAAAAAGATGTGAAAAGCAGTCTAAGAAAGCTATTTGACTTAATTCCCCAAGAAGAAAAAATAAGCTTTTATGCTATTATGATATTGAAAGTTATAAAGATATATTTGTGTAGTGGAAAAATATTTTATAGATGGCTGTCTGCATTATCAAATTATTTGCTAATGGAAGGAAAGGCAGGGAATGAACCTTATTGAAATAGTGCCTAAATGTTATGAGGGTATTTGTTGCACTAAAAAGGTGAGTAATGGACACAAAGCTTAAATGTGTCAGCTGAATTTGAAGAATTAATGTAATGTAAATGGTGTAGCTAAAATACTTTAATAGTGTAACTAATAGACTTCTTAAGTGTTACTGATTAAGTGTTCTGCATCCAGTACATTCACCATTGAAGTTCTTACTATGAGTAGGTGGCCTACAGAGTTATGAAGGATGGAGATGTATCAAACCTCAGAGTGTTAGCACTGACAACACATTGAATATTTACTTTGGTGTCATTCTGAGTCAATGTAACTCAAGGCGTGAAAAAAATGTTCTTCCCTACTTCAAGTGTAATTAATTTCTTAAGACAATTATAAAAGCTATTGTAATTAAATCAAATACCTATTTCAACTTCCATGATTATTAAATGTTAGCAGTGTCCTTAGGGTAATATTATATTGTTGAACATGGAGCATACCACACACATACACATGTAGCTGTAATTGCCCTATTTTATAATACGCACTTTCACATAGCTGTCATCTTACTATCTCATGAGTTCATAACTTTTCAGAGATGGAAAAGACTTTAGAGGGTCTTATTCTACAAAACAGGAAACTAAGTACAGATAAGTTTGCTTTCTTGTACAAGGTTATACATACGTTGGTGAAAGAAACAAATAGAGCCAGAGCTCTTCACTCCCAACTTCTGCCACTAAAACCATACCCTTGGACCACTTAAGTTGTTACACCTTAGCAAAGGAAAATAGGGAAAAGAATCTTAATTTGATAAATTAGGTTAATGAAGTCAGCCAACAAGATGACCCACCCAAAATACACTTCTTTATTTTGGCCTGAGGTTTTATTTGGCCTAAATGTTTTGGACAATTGCCTTATCTTTCCATTTTGATTTGACTGTCTAGGCAGTTTAATTCTATACATTTAACCTCTATGAAGTATTCTATTTTTAAAAAGGTACCATTATTTAAGAAATATGGAATTAATTTCACTAATATTAAAGAGTTCTAAGTTTTGATACTATATTTTTTAATGAAAGTTTAAAATGTTCTTTAAATTACTGATTTATTTGGAATAATGCCAACTAAATATCAGATGATAGAAAAAGTTCAATTCCTTTTAAATTAGTTAACGTCCTTCTAAATTTGTTAATTACATTAAAGCATTAATCAATGATTTTTGTTACCAAAAATCAAGAATTCCTTAAAGTGAGGTTAGGCATTTCTGTAAAACATTGCCTTGAATATTGATTAGGAAAGATTTTTAATCAGGAAAGCAAAATATGATACAACTGGAACATTTAAAAGCATATTCATTTCTGTTAATTTTTTTGCATTACAAAGTTATATTTTGAAGGGCCCTTTGAAATAATAAGTTCCCTCTTGCTGCTAAATATCTGTTTATCTGTTATGTTATGACTGTTATGACTTTAAAGAAAGGAATTCTCTGTTCTTTCATGAGACAAATTTGAAACAAATGTTCTTGTTTAATGCTTTCTCTAATGCTAAAATTCTGAATCCACTTTATCTAGAATCTTCAGTTATTGGGAAACTTAAGGCAAGATGTTTTTGAACCTACTACAAAACATATTAACAACAACTATAAAATATTTTTGAAATTATGATGTACAGCTTTTCCTGGCAGCTCAGTTGGTAAAGAATCTGCCTGCAGTGCAGGAGACCCAGGTTCAATCCCTGGGTAGGGAAGATCCCTTGGAGAAGGAAATCGCAAACCACTCCAGTATCCTTGCCTGGAAAATCCCGTGGACAGAGGATCCTGGTGGGCTGCAATCCATGGAATTGCAGAATTGGGCATGACTGAGCAACTAACACTTTCACTTAAAATATTATTTGACTTATATAAAGGCATATAGAAATATCTACAAACATTTAATTAGCAAGATGTACCTAATAGCCATATCTAATAATTATTTTTAAAAGACAAATGAAATTTCTTAGTATAGCAGTAATATTTAAAACTGAAGAAAAAATTAGTGACTAAAGTAGTTCATTACCTATCAGCAGATTAGCTATGCTTTTCATTTGTGGAATGCATCTTATTCATGCCAGCTTTCAGTGTACTGTTCTGGGACTCGTGGGTGTGATAGAACGGAACATATTTCTGTATCTGTGAATATAATCCCACACAACATTTTACATGACAAAATCTGAATGTCCTAAGACTGGGTGTTAAAGATAAGACAAGATGTCAACCTTTATCCATCCAGGGTTTGAACTACCTTCATATTAATACATGTTTTATCTTACAAAGTATCCAATGCTATTTAAAGAGATGCTATTTAGACAGGCACTAGGAGTGAGGGTGTTTTGTGTTTGCTTCTTTGCTTGCTAGCTTGCTTGTTTTCTTACTTGCTTGCTTTTTCTATCTCGATAAAACTAAGGTTTGCTTTTTGCAGACAAAATGCAAGCTGCTGAATAAACATAGTAAGCCAAAGTGGGAAATGAACAAGGGAAGAGGTGCAAAGGTGATGTACTTTTGTATTTTGGTATAGAAAGAAACTGTTAGAACTGCAACACATATTTACTTTCTATATAAAAATTAGGAAGAAAAATAAGCTTTATTAATGCTTATTAATATAGTTACTAAAAGTTATTAAGAGTTAATAAATATATTAATTAACAGATGGATGCATGCTCATTTACAAAAATGTATTGGAAAAAATAGGAAGATGTGTGATTGAGAATGCATTTGTCTTAAAGTCTAAAATGTGCCAGTGAATTTAAAAAAGCACTGTTTGTATAAAGTGTTTAACGTTAGGTTTTTCTAAACACAATTGTCTATATATCAAACTCAGTCCTCAGTACACTCTATATGCATCCCATTCTAAATACACTCCCTGAGCCAAGCCCAGGGTGCTGTCACTCGGTCATGTCTGACTCTTTGTGACCCCATAGACTGTAGCCCACCAGGCTCCTCTGTTCATGGAATTATTCAGGCAACAGTATTGGACTAGGTTTGCAATTTCTTTCTCCAGATCTTCCTGACCCAGGGATCAAACCCACGTCTCCTGCATCTCCTGCATTGACAAGTGGATTCTTTACCATGGAGCCACCTGGAAATCCCATATATCTTCTCTACTATTTCTTAGTTAGTATAAATTCAGCTGTGAATACATGGTGTAATGCCAACTGCGAATGGAATGACATCAGTCCCTTTGCAGTCAGTCTTGAGGATGTACTTGTCACCCTTTTTGGCTCTGCATGTGACTAAGACAGCCCCAAACCTCAAGGGTACATGAGGTTTGCACGTGTAAATTTATCGATGATTTTTAGAATGGAATATATTCTTAATCTTCTTTTTTCAGGTAGGATTTCTTTTTATGATAATGTGTGAAAATAAATAGGAAAGCTGAAAACGAAAGTTGAATTTGGATTCTAGGAATATGAATGAATATATTCTTGTCTTAAATGTCACTTGTTTTTAATATTGTTTAATAATAGGTAAAATGGTATATTTTGGTATAAGAAGTAGAACATTTTAATGAGTCAAGAATTATAGTTTAGTGGGCTCACAGTATAAAAGTAATATAATAGTTTCCAGTATTCACACTGAAAAGGAAGACAACAAAAATTCTATGATGCTAAAAGGTTTTATACTCTTCTAGGTCTGAGACAAGTGAGAAATTTATCCTTAATCTGAGTAAAGATTACTGTTAAGGTGGTACCTTCTTTTTTAGAGGGCCTAGTTAAGCGAAAATATATAGACAACAATAATGAAACTTTAGAGTTCTTTGGTAATCTTTAAAAAATAAAAATAAAAAAGATCAAACCGTTAACTTATGTGATTTGTGAGATCACCCAAGACCTCTCTACACTGGTCTTTCAGGAATTCTTCAAAATGTGAATATGCACCATTCTTAGCTTCCTTAAGTAATTTTTCAAGTGGCTTTGTCCAGAACTAGCACACTTGATTTTTTATTCCCAGCAAACTAGTTCACAGCATAGTGCAGAAAAAATGCACGTTATGTGAACGAACAGTTTCACTGATGCCTCTGAAGGTCTCCGCCTCTAGCAGCCTGCCGTGTGGTTCCTCCGGGTTTCTTCCTCTCTTTCCTGTTTGAGCGGATCGTAGGATTCAGTTTTCCAGTCCCTCTTTGCAGTTAGGCTGTCGTGTGACTTTCTTAGGCCAGTGCCACGGGAGCTGAAACTGAGGAGCACCTTTCTGGAGTAGAAGTATTTATGACCCAGTGCACTGTGTGCTCTCTGCTAATAGCAATTTGAGACACGTGTGTCATGATGGGGCCTCCATCAGCCTGGTCTCTGAACAACTGCACTAAGTAAAGTCATCCCTTTTAATATGTAGCATGGGCAAGACTGAATGTGTTCTGTTAAGATTTAGGGGAGATGTTTGTTCCTAAATTTAACCTAGCCTTTCCTTCCTTTCAAATTCATTGAGTGAAATTCTATCGAAAGAATCCTGATGTCCACTTTATGGTATCACAATTGCAGGGCTGTTATATGGACATGCCTCTAGTTTACGTTTTAATATAACAATGTGCTCTATTTTATGATTGATTAAAATTATGGTAATTAAAAACTATATTTAAAAGATACAAAATAAACCTACTTGAGTCATTTTTATATGCTTAAAGCACTTTGACTTTCTCAGTTTGTAATTTTATATACTTAATATATTTTGATACACCTAAAGTCTACGAACTCTGATATCATTCTTGTACAACACAGCAGCAGCTCCCCTGATTCATAACAAATTGAAGAAACCAGAAAGATATATATGTGTTCATTCTATAGCTTGTTGGTAGAATACTTGTAATTGAAAAAACTCTACCATGTCTACTAGAATCTGCAATATTTTTGAAATGAACAGGAGCATGAACTTGGGTAATTTAGGACATTTTACCCAAGTTCATGCTCCTGTTCATTCATCTATTCTAAATATCTATTGTGCTGTTACTCCACACCATGCCCAGTGCTTAGCAAGACTGATTACAAGTGTGACTCCTGTTTTTATGGCACTTACAGCCAAATGGGTTAGACAATATTAAAAAAACTAACCATTCTGGAAATATACAACTTCAAGTTATGATAAGACCTAAGAAGAAAAAGACCAAAGTACTGAGAGTGAATATAATAGAGATCTGAGCAGGAGAAGGAGAATTTCTGATGAACTGATATTGAAATAACATGCCTAAGATGATAGGAGTTAGCCAGGTGAGAGGGAGAAAGAGAATTCTAAGGTAAATGACGTATGCAAAGACTCTATAGCTGAAGAAGGTGGTACATTGGAGGGCAGTATGCAGTGTGGCTGAATGTTAGGGAACAGGGGGTGATTGGCATAAGAGGTGAAAAGTCAAAGTCCTGTCCAACTATTTGGGACCCCATGGTCTATACAGCCCCTGGAATTCTCCAGGCCAGAATACTGGAATGGGTAGCCTTTCCTTTCTCCAGGGGATCTTCCCAACCCAGATATCAAACCCATGTCCCCTGCATCGCAGGTGGATTCTTTACTAGCTGAGCCACAAGGGAAGCCCAAGAATACTGGAGTGGCTAGCCTATCCCTTCCCCAGTGGATCTTCCTGATCCAGTAATTGAACCGGGGTCTTCTGCATTGCAGGTGGATCCTTTGCCATCTGGGCTATCAGGGAAGCCCTATAATATGAGGTAGGCATGAACAAGATCATCTCAGAATTTACTGACCTGGTTAAGAATTTAAAATTTTTATTCTATATCCAGTGTGAAGTCATTAATCATTTTTAAACAGAAGAGTGACCTGAACTTACTGATTTTTTAAAGAGATCCCTTGTGCTGCTTTTAAACTCACTATAAGAAAGTCAGAGAGGAAGTAGGGATTTATAAATTAGGAGATATTTACAGTAGATTGGGCAAGAGAGTAGGGGATCTTGTGCTAGGATTTTAGTCATGGAAATGAAGAGAGGTGGATAGAAAAGTCAAGTATGCCTTGTAGAAGCTCTTATATTCTTTGCTAAATTGATAGTAGGAGAGAGCTAAAGAGAAAAAGTATGGAACTGAAGATTATTCCAAAATTTCTGATAGGAATAACTGGACACATAGAGATGTATTTTATTGTCTGAAGAATCCTACATGAGGAGTTAATCTATTCAGGCATAACATTGATACTAACTAATATTACAGAACCTGAATAACTGACATATTGAGGAAGCATGAATCAGCATGTCAATTTATAAACATAAACATCCCTATATAAAAAGACTGGAAATGTAGTGAATACTTTTGTAGGGAAAATAATTAAAACCTCTTTTTAAGAAAAATATTTTTCAAATAAATGATAATTGGGTACATTAGAATGACTCACTTGATATTGCTCTCTTGGTTTCCTTCTAATTATTCTCTGGCAGTAAAGAAAACACAAATGTGTATCCATTCCTTCTGAATACCAGTTTCTTCCACCTCTTTCTGTTATGCTTTAATGTTTGGGAAGAACAATTTACTCCTGGTCCTTTTATATTGGGTTGTCTGAGATGAACAGAAGGCTGTTAACTGCTGATATATATTATTTTAAGCAACCCACCTGAAGTACTTCCTGCCCTCTTGTAGCTCTGTAGCTACCCAAGTATCCATACTGTGAAGTTCTCTGGGCAAGGCCACACACATCTGCAGATTATTACCTGAGCTGTCTCTTTCCTTGAGCCTTCCACACTTGTAATATCCTGATGCTAAGCTCTGTTAGTTCAGACACAGTGTAAATCGCAGCCCAGAGAGTGCATATGTAAATAAAATGATAATCTTTCATTTATGTACATATTTTGGATATATTATTTAGAAATGTGTTCAGCTGCAGATAACCACAATTTGTAGCTTAACTGAATAAAATATTATTTTACCCTTTCTTCTAGTTAGCATTTGCAGTGGTAACTAAAAATCCCAAAACATTTCAGTGGCTTACAACTACATATATTTATTTCTCACTTAACAAAAGTGTGGAGCAGCAGCAACTCTGCTTGGCTCTGTCCACTCAGTCTTCTCATTCCAGCATCTGGGCTGAAGGGATATGTTGTTCTCCTGATGGAGGTCAGAAGCAAGAGGCCAAACTGACCCACTCAAATTCAATGAAAGCTTCCGTTCACACATAACACATTTTATGTTCATTCACATTCCATTGGCTAAAGCAGGTTATGTAACTATAATCAAGGCTCAGTGATGCTTTTGGGAACTCTGACTCCTTCCACATCATTGCTTATGGCTTGGGTAGCATTCTTAACATTTATATTTGAAAAGACTATTCCTTCCATAAGACAGCTGCCTTCAAGTGGATTGGCATCTAATAGAAGCAGTGGATATCAATTGTGAGCTCTCTCAGGTCTCTTCTTTATTTCTTCTCTCCTTTTTTCATAGCCAGCCGACAGATATGTTTGATACAGTAGTACTTGTGGATATGTTTTGATTTTTTCTTTTTTGAGTTTAAATGTATTTTATAAATTTCTAAAATACATTACTTTGGCTGTGCCCTACTGTTTCCATAACATAGCTATTATCCTACCATGGGGCACTTGAATAAAATAACATTCATCTTGAAATTTAGATTAATAATAATTCAGTTTTAGTTTGGATGAACAGAATTTCTTATTTTTTCAATCACTGAAGCTTTAGCTATGAAGTAAAATTTTATTCTTTTATGAAAATCTGAAGGATCTATAGAGTGATTTAGATTTTAAGTATAGATATACTTTGGAACTCTCAGATAACTGATGCTTAAATATCAGTTGACAAAACTATCATCTGAAATTCCCTTTAAAGTTTCAAAACCTTACATATTTTATTTTTATTCAGGTCTGTCTACTTTATCTAGGGCTTCCCAGGTGGCTCAGTGATAAAGAATCTGCCTCCCAGTACAAAAGACGTAGGTTATACCTACCTGGGATGGGAAGATCCCCACTCCAGTATTCTTGCCTGGAGAATCCCATGGACAGAAGAGCCTGGTGGGCTGTCCATGGGGTTGCAAAGAGTCAGACATGACATAGCCATTGAACAACAGCAAAACACTTTATCTAGAACTTTGATTTACAACCATTACTTATTTCATGAATCATATTTTCACAAAGAAACTTTTTTTTCTATTATGTGGAATTGGAAGTATTTACAACTAAACTCTTCAAAAGTAAATATATAAGGGCATTTATGTTTTACCTTCTTTGGTGTTCTTTTGAAACCACTTGAACTTCTACTTTGAATAACAACACAGTCACCACTAGATCAATTGTTTTCAAACATTTTTGTAATTGTGGAAAGATTTTATCAAGTAAAATAGTACAAAAAACTCCAATGTATAAAACAGAGGCAGGTAAGTTTGCTGTGTTTGAAAATCACTGTTTTATATTCAAGAATTATCAAATCAAAATATAGTTATTTTATAGTTTCTTACCTTTTGTTTTAACAGAAAAAACATTTTACTCTCAACTGGGGATGTTTGAAGAATATACAGACATTATTTCTTTTCAGTTACAGGCTACCAACAGAATTAGCATTGAGAAAAGTTATTTGAATTGTCTTATGCTCCAAACAGCATTGCATTACATTAGCTCTTCCTTTTCCTTTTTTCTCTGATTGACAGAGGGCAATATCTGCACAGTGATTCCTAGAGGGTTTCACTTTATCATACCAAATTATCAGTGTATATTCAAGCCTCTCTCTGTAGGACAGAAAGGTATTTGGAACTGCCATTGTTGCCTCTTAATGAGTATCTTCTGTACTCAGCCAAATAAGTAAAATGGTAGTGAAAACGCAACTCTAGGATAATCAGAGGCAGTCAGAAAGACTCATTTTGCTGAATATAGTTCGTTAGTTTTGGCTTTAGCTTTGGTTTTTTATTTTGTCAGAGCTTAAGATCACTTATTTCCCTCATCCCAAATATCCTGTTGAGACTGGTTGCAGATTTTGTGAAAGTCAACTCCAAGCAGATCAGCAAAACAGAGCTTCAGAAGCAAAGGTGGATAGAATGATTATTTCCTCAGAATTTCATTTCTCTATTATACTATGTGACAGAAATATTTGAGAGTATTTGGGGGAGGTTTCTATCTGAGAAGACATGGAATTCTTAGTACCTTTGTTGGCTAACCCATATTATTCTCTTGCCTTCTGTCATCCTGGCCTTGAAATTTTTACTTTATCAAATATTTGTCAAAATTTTATTTTGCCTTTGTGGTTTAATGCTATATGCAGTTGAATTGTGGTTAGATGAAAATGTGGGTTTAAATTTGTTTCTGTACTTTTTTGGTGAGTGACCTTAAGAAAGTCAGTTTTAATGCTCTACATCATAGTTTACTCACACTTAAAACAAACACACCATACTGTACTGTGAAAGTCACTCAACTGTGTCTGACTCTTTGCAGCCCCATGGCCTGTAGCCTCCCAGGCTTCTCTGTCTGTGGAGATTCTCCAGGCAAGGACTCCAGAGTGGGTTACCATGCCATCCTCCAGGGAATCTTCCAACCCAGGGATTGAACCCCAGTTTCCTACATTGCAGGCAGATTCTTTACCAAATGAGCCAGCAGGGAAGCCAGGAAACAAACATAATATTGCTCATTTCACATAACTGTTGTGATGATTAAATAATCCATGCAAGAAAAAGTATCTAGCACCCTGTTATCTTAGTGATATTTTGGACATGCAAATTGAGTCACCTTATCTCTCCATTGAAAATAATTATTGATTTGCCATTTGTTTGGGGATAAAGACCAAAATTCAAAGATTTTTCTACAAGTCCCTCAAGTCTGTTATTCACACTGCAACTTGACTTCCTACATGTCCAAAAATGTAGGCCCTCTTTCTTTGCCTTGAAGAGACTTATTTCCTTTAACCTTAGGGCCATTTCCTATAATGTTCTCATTAACTGCTCTCTTCACCTGGCTAACTCCTAGTCTATGCTCCTGTTTCAAAAGAGTGATCACTTCCTGGGGAAGACCTCTGCCATCACATTCTCTTTTGGCACTGTGGGTGCAGTGCAATGCCATACAAAGTGTTCCACATGTGTTTATTAACTGTGAGCTGCTACGCTCATGTACAATTTTATCTTTCTGGTCCTTCAAACTGTTTTATCTTGGACTTCGTTAAAATGATTGAAAATGAATTTATATATAAATGGAACAAAAGGAAAATTGAAAAGCTAATACTTATTAGAGATCTACTGTCATTTCATGAACTCATCTACACATGCTATGCTGTTTCCTTATTACTGACTCTGTGAGAAAATGTGATTTTTAAGAAATAAATAGGGTTATATATACTATTATATTACATATCTATTCCTTAAAGGTCAAGTTAAGAGGAGAAAGGGAAGTGTGCACAATTTAGAGACTAAAAAGTACTTTTTTCTTTTGTTGAAAAGCTAGTTACAGGAAAGTTGTATTGCATAAGGAAAAGTTCATGCTGTAGAATACTGTAATTCCTTTTTTTCCTTAGGGATGTATTTACCATTTGCACATATCAGGCTAGATAAAATGTAAAGCCTTTGATGTTTTTGTATATTTATATATTTGTAAATTAAATTGCTATTATGAAATTAACTGCCATCACACATAGAAGTATCTATGATGTTGATACTCATTTGCACTTGAACACAAAAAAAGTTTTGAAAGAGCCTACAGATGTCAAGAATAAATTGTGGGCAATCACAGTAAACGTTCTTAGAAGTGTAATATGTGATAAACTGCTTGCATCCAGTGAAGTTAGGGCCACTGACCTTGTCAGGGTGACACTGCCAGCCACTGGAGAATTAAGAAGAACTATATTAACTATTACCAAAATATATATCCTTATAAAATTTTCAATTAACAGACTGTTCCATTGGTTATCTTACATATTTTAAAAGATAATGCCTTTGGTTCCTTTATACTATAAAAATGGTGAATGTCAACAAATCAAAATCTTTGCTTACAAAACGTGATTCTTAAAATGGAAGGAATATGGATGGTTTTTGTAGAATTAAATCTACTGTTGTTAAAAAGTAGGGGTACTAAGAGCTGATCTGACGTTCAGCCAGGCTTTTTGTCTCCAGTTACATTATATGATAAGCCAGAATTCAAAATAAAATTAAATTTTTGTCAATTTAAAATATTGACCCATTTTAAAATGTTTATTTCCTCTTATCTCTTTCCCTACATGTAAGAATGTAACATATTATTTTAATTGGTTTTTCTGACTTTAGTCTCCCTCACCCATCTGTCAAATTAATCTTTGTGAAGATCTTTCCTGCAAAATTAATTTTCCTTCTGGGAGATCTCCAATAATTCCCCACTGCTTATAAAAGTCTATTTCTTAAGCTGAAGCTCACAAACTTTCAAATTTCACTTGCAGCTTTCTTAAACTTATTCTCTGTTCTTTCTCTTTATTTACATTTCTCTCTTTAAACTAAGCTGAGGTCTCCAAAGAGAACTTATATATGCCTTCAAGGAGGAGGCATTATGGTGGGATTATCAAGGGGCCCCAAGTATTTCTATTGTGCTCAGCTACTCAGTCATGTCCCACTCTTTGTGACCCCATGGATTGTAGCCCGCCAGGCTCCTGTGTCCATAGAATTTTACAGGCAAGAATATTAGAGTGTGTTGCTATTTTCTTCTCCAGGGGATCATACCAACCCAGGGATCAAACCCTCATCTCTTGCTTGGCAGGCAATTTCTTTACCATTGAGCCACCCTTGACCCCTTTGTATTTCCGTTACTCTTTTCCACTAAACTGCACGCCTTTGCATGCCTAACCTTTCCTCTATACCCCACTGATCCTCAGTTTATCTCTCTGTACAGTGGGGACAATTGAAATAATAATTGTTAGCTCCCTCAAAGGGATGTTTTGAATATTACGTGGGATAATAAATACAAAGCAACAAGAACCTAACACTACTGAGGCTTAATAAATGCTAGTCCTTATACCACTTGCTTTATTGAGTCAGTGCTTCCCCTAAAAGCACTAATGAATTGCTCAAGGGCACAGTGAAATGTGATTACAAAGACAGAACATGCAGGGAGATCATGTAGCATTTACAGTCAGGAGCAAGGGGTTCAGCTTCATCTGGCCTGGAATAAAGGCTCTAGTGCTGCTTTTTTTTCCAGCTGTGGGACCATAGATAGTTTATTCTCCTGGATTCTTGGGTTCTGACATGTAAAATCTGTTGAGGAGGAACTTCCCTGGCTGCAGTCCAGAAGTTGGGATTTCACCTTTTCCAGTTCAGGGGTATGTAGATTTGATCTCTGGTTGGGGAGCTTAGATCCCCTGTGCCTCACAGCCAAAAGACTAAAACATAAAAGCAATATTGTAATATTTACTGACAAAGGTCTCTCTAGTAAAAGCTTTGGGTTTTCTACTAGTCAAGTATGAATGTGAGAGTTGGACCATAAAGAAAGCTGAGCACTGAAGTATTGATGCTTTTGAACTGTGGTGTTGGAGAAGACTCTTGAGAGTCCCTTGGATAGCAAGGAGATCCAACCAGTTCATCCTAAAGGAGATCAGCCCTGGGATTTCTTTGGAAGGAATGATGCTAAAGCGGAAACTCCAGTACTTTGGCCACCTCATGCGAAGAGTTGACTCATTGGAAAAGAATCTGATGCTGGGAGGGATTGGGGGCAGGAGGAGAACGGGACGACAGAGGATGAGATGGCTGGATGGTATCACTGACTCGATGGTCGTGAGTCTGAGTGAACTCCGGGTGTTGGTGATGGACAGGGAGGCCTGGTGTGCTGCAATTCATGGAGTTGCAAAGAGTTGGACATGACTGAGTGACTGAACTGAACTGAACTGAACCCTACTGCTATAGCCCCTGACTGGCTCTTATTTCCTCTGGACTCTTCTTCCTCTAGTCCAAACCCTGTGATGAACAGAACTCTCTGCCTTAAAAGTTTGTGAAAGACAGTAGTTCTACTTAGGACAATTCTCCTGATTGAAAGCCATCCCTGACTCCTTGTGTTCCAATTCTTTGACATGGATTATATATACATACAGTGACTTCTGCTCTAAATTCTCCTCCTATATGCCTTTAATATTCTGACCATATTTCAGTGCTAGAAGGCCCCAAAATATACCCTGCCTTTCTATAAGCCATGTTGTGTGCCAGAAATACTGGCAAGCTTTTACTCATTCTTTAGCTTTTACTCGCAAATATTACTTTCTCCATGAAGTCTTTCTATAAACTTTCTTCTAGTCCAGAAAAAGTTAGTGGCTTTTCTTCTGTGTTTTGAGAGTAATTTGCATTTACCTCTCAGTTCAATTCTGTTCAGTCGCTCAGTCATGTCTGACTCTTTGCAACCCCATGGACGGCAGCATGCCAGGCCTCCCTATCCATTGCCAACTCCTGGAGTTTACTCAAACTCATGTCCATTGAGTCGGTGATGCCATTCAACCATCTAATTCTCTGCTGTCCCCTTCTCCTCCTGCCTTTAGTCTTACCCAGCATCAGGGTCTTTTCCAGTGAGTCAGTTCTTCGTATCAGGTGGCCAAAGTATTGCAGTTTCAGCTTCAGAAAGCTAACTATATCTTAATTGTTTATGTGTCTTTTCTGCTAGAATGAGCATCATTGCATCAAATGCTTATACCCATATCAAATTCTTATACCTATCTCTTAGCAAGCAGAACCTATGCAATAAATATTTGAGGAATAAATGAAGAATGAATAAATGAACAATAAAAATTGACAACAAATTTGTATATACATATAGCTAATTCCATGAGGCCTAATGTGGTCAGGCCTATACTCTAAATTGTGTGTTTCTTCTTGTTGTTTGATACAGATGAAAGAAGATTCTAAACATTTAATTTTCTAAATTGAGTATATCAACATAAAATAAATACAATGCATGAAAGTGGAGAAAGTATAAATTTATGCATTATCAAATCTAGGTTTGCATTCTAGCTTTACCAAGTAATAGCTAGGAAATTTGGAACAGACTGCATAATTTTTCTAAGGATTGGTTTTTTACGTCTAGGTAAAGAAAATAATATTGATATTTACCTCACTGTTTGGCCATGAGAATCAAATGAGATAAATAAATGGAAATATTTTGTAAAAGACCCAAATGGGTGGAAAGGTTCTATAAGTTACTAAAAACTATTAAAATATTAAGTTAATATTTCAGTAGGTTTAAACTTAGAGTCACAAACTCTGAAGTTCCAAAATGCCCCTCCTATAGTCTAAACAAAGACCATGGCATCTGGTCCCATCACTTCATGGGAAATAGATGGGGAAACAGTGGAAACAGTGTCTCACTTTATTTTGGGGGACTCCAAAATCACTGCAGATGGTGATTGCAGCCATAAAGTTAAAAGACGCTTACTCCTTGGAAGAAAAGTTATGACCAACCTAGATAGCATATTCAAAAGCAGAGACATTACTTTGCCAACAAAGGTCAAGGCTATGATTTTTCCAGTAGTCATGTATGGATGGATCTGAGAGTTGGACCATAAAGAAAGCTGAGCACTGAAGAATTGATGCTTTTGAACTGTGGTGTTGGAGAAGACTCTTGAGAGTCCCTTGGACTGCAAGGAGATCCAACCAGTCCATTCTGAAGGAGATCAGCCCTGGGATTTCTTTGGAGGGAGTGATGCTGAAGCTGAAACTTCAGTACTTTGGCCACCTCATGTGAAGAGTTGACTCATTGGAAAAGACTCTGATGCTGGGAGGCATTAGGGGCAGGAGGAGAAGGGGATGACAGAGGATGATATGGCTGGATGGTATCACTGACTCGATGGTCGTGAGTCTGAGTGAACTCCTGGGGTTGGTGATGGACAGGGAGGCCTGGCATGCTGTGATTCCTGGGGTCACAAAAAGTCGGACATGACTGAGTAACTAAACTGAACTGAAGTCTATATATAACTGATATCAAAGCATCTCACAAGTTCGCAGTTTGTACTTATTAAATTTGTATTTTCTTGACAAATATGTCACTTTTAATCTAAAACAGTATATTCTTTTTTCTTTTTTATGCTACTGCTAGTACATGTGCTGCATGTGTGTGTGTGTATGTGTGTGTGTGTGTGTGTGTGTGTGTGTGTGAATGTGAGAGAGATAAGAATAAGGGAAGGGGTACCTATTTCCCAAGCCACCTTCTTCCTCAGCTCAGGTTTCCAACCTCTGGATCAGCCCAGTCCTCACTACTGCTGGGCTTGAAAGTAAAAGTGGAAGCTGCTCAGTTGTGTCCAACTCTTTGTGACCTCATGGACTATAAAGTCCATGGAGTTTTCCAGGCTAGTATACTGGAGTGGGTAGCAGTTCCTTTCTCCAGGGTATCTTCCCAACCCAAAGATTGAACCCAGGTCTCTCACATTTCAGGAGGATTCTTTACTGAATGAGCCACCAGAGAAGCCTAAGAATACTGAGGTGGTTAGCCTATTCCTTCTCCAGTGGATCTTCCCGACCCAGGAATCGAACCTGGGTCTCCTGCATTGCAGGCAGATTCTTTACCAGCTGAGCTACCTACCAAGGAAGCCCATACATTTCTGTATATCCTATTGATCACTCAGGTATCTGTATTTTATGTTCTCATCTAAGTTCCCTATCCCTTTTATACTTCTGTCCTATAAGCGCTTCATGCTCACCTCAGAAACATTTAGTTTAGACACTTTCATCTTTTACTGGAATATGAAGAACCTCTGTGAGGTGTCCCTTCATCCCACTTCTGTAGAGATCTCCCCAGTCTGTTCCCTAGAGAACAGTTGTGAGTCCAAGATATTCTGAGAAGCTTGTAGACTTTCAGGGTTATACTATTTCCAGGCGAGATGCCATTAGAACCTTTTGGATGTTTCTTTCACGCTGAGATTTTAATCCATACTGTAATTCTGTTCACTTTGAATCATTTCCTCTTCCTACAGGGTGAAATGTCGTTTATTTTAGGGTAAGAAGTCAGATATTAAGTCACCAAGCACTGTTTTGTACTCTGTGACTGAAAGTCACAATCTGTGCCCTTTTGTCTAGCTTGATGCTTGATGCTTAATATCCACCTTTTGAAATTACCATGAAAGGACTTCCACTTCACATATATTTAGTTCCTTTTGTTCATGCTAGTTTCTAATACTGTTGGGAACATTTTATATTGCCACTTCATAAAAAGGGCGGAGAATAAGAAGCTATTTGGCAGAACAGTAGTTCTTCACAAATGTCGAGAGGAAAAATCTCTGCCCAGCAAACAGTTATACCTGCTTTGAAGTAAAACCACATGATCCTCTGATAATCTTCCTATAGAAAAGCATAATGAAAACAATAGCTTCCATGATGGACATATATTCTATGGACATTTATAAATCTGATCTTTAGTATTTGACAACTCCCTCTGATTCCACAATATTTTATCACCCAATATCACCAAGATAAACAATTTTTTCTTTTTCTGTACTCTCTGCAAAATCATCAGAAATCTAATCTGTGATTCAGGATTGATGATCAAGTGGGTAATTAACTATCTATTTCTTCATCCAATTAAAATACATAGGAATCAGATCAATCAAGAAATGGACATTTAAAAATTCTTATTAGTGAAACATTACATTTAGCACATCTATCTATGTAATAGCTCTTTAAAAGTAGATCTACCATCTTATTTCAGTAATGCAAAACTTTTCTCATCTCTCACAATTCTTATTCCTCCATGTATTTCCTCTTTTATTCTTTCTCCTTCTTGCCCTGTAAATACTTATTAAAGAATTAATCTAATTATTAATTAGATTAATCTAATTATAGTAATCTAAGTATTAATCTAATTATATTCCCTATGTGCAAGACACTATGTCAAGTGCTGGGGATGGACTTAATCCTACTCTTAAACACTTTATAGTCTCAGGGAGAATATTGTGCCACATGCTACAAAAGGGCAGTGTAGGTTATCTTGCATAGTTTCACACTAAGTTGCTTCAGTCATGTCCTACTCTTTGTGACCTGGACTGTTGCCCAGGCTCCTCTGTCTGTGGGGTTCTCCAGGCAAGAATACTGGAGTGGGTTGCCATTTTATCCTCCAGGGGATCTTCCAGACCCAGGGATCGAACCCAGATCTCTTATGTCTCTCCTGCATTGACAGGCGGGTTCTTTACCACTAGCACCACCTGGGAAGCCTGTAGGTTATCTTGCTTAACTCAAATTCTTTTTCCTCTCTCCTATCTATCACCTTACACACACACACGCTCACGTGCACGTGCCAACACATTCCTTTTGCCCTCAGTCTGTAAAAAGAGCAGATGTTCCAACTTAATTAAAGTTTTAAATGAAATTAAATCATTGTATAAAATCTGCTGATTCAAAAGAACATAAGGACATCACCTGAAAGCAATCAAGGATCAAAAACTTAGAGAGATTGTGTTTTATTCCTAAGCAAAGAATAAAAAGGATAAAAAGGAGAGTGAGAGCAAGTCGTTTTTGTTTTTTGTTTTTTTTTGCACAAAAAAGGATGCCTTTATGGAAACACTTGAACATTTTCATATCTTTAGTTTTAGGTCATTACATTATAAAGTATCTAATGTTAGCCAAATGCCAATGTGAATTTTCTATATAGGGAGTGAAGGAGGCAGGACTCTGAGGTCAGGACTAAATTTATGATAGTTTCTTTTTTCCTCTACTAAGATTTTGGCTAAAGCATAACTGAGCATTTAGGGAGCACTGAAAATTTAAGAACTTATACTGGTAGTAGAAATGACAAACATCTTATTTTTAATTTTCATGTATCAAGCATACTTTCATGAATGTCTGTTTTGTTTTTAAGCTTCAAAACATCTCTGGGAGAAAAGAAATCTTATCTTCCTAATTTTACAAATAAGGAAAACAACATAATGCATGACTGGAAAGGATGAATGATTTTTCTCAAGGTCCTAAGATACAGAGTTAGGGTCTAAACCTGGAAATCCTGATATTTAAATGCTTACCTTTTAATGCCTCATAAAAGTTTTCATTTTCTATTTTTACATAAATATTTCTAATTAATATGTTGTTTTATCCTGTATAGAATATTTTCAGAAGATTACATTTGTTTGATTTTGCAGGATGTAGCATGGAAGGGGGTGTGAGTGATGGAGAATATAAAATTAAATTTCTGTATTTAGAAATTTGATTATTCTTAGAATAATTGAGAAAGGAATCACATTCTAAGAAAATTAAGTAAAAATAATGTAAGTTCATGAAAAATCCACAGTAGAATCTAGGTGGTTTTCATAATAATAAAACTATATTTGAACATTTGCCCACATGCTTTATACTTTCTCTATTGTTTTGCATTTAGAAGCAATTCATAGGTAGTTATAGAAATATTTCATATTTATTTTAAGCAAACAGTAGATATTCAATAGACATTCTGTGATTTAAAACATAGTGACAGTTTAAGATATCAGCAAGAGACTTGGATGTGTGAAATATAAAAGATTTTTTTAAACTTAAATGCCTTCTAGTTATTAGATGTCCTTTCTTTGTGAAACCAAACTGATATCACCCAATATCACCAAGATAAACAATTTTTTCTTTTTCTGTACTCTCTGCAAAATCATCAGAAATCTAATCTGTGATTCAGGATTGATGATCAAGTGGGTAATTAACTATCTATTTCTTCATCCAATTAAAATACATAGGAATCAGATCAATCAAGAAATGGACATTTAAAAATTCTTATTAGTGAAACATTACATTTAGCACATCTATCTATGTAATAGCTCTTTAAAAGTAGATCTACCATCTTATTTCAGTAATGCAAAACTTTTCTCATCTCTCACAATTCTTATTCCTCCATGTATTTCCTCTTTTATTCTTTCTCCTTCTTACCCTGTAAATACTTATTAAAGAATTAATCTAATTATTAATTAGATTAATCTAATTATAGTAATCTAAGTATTAATCTAATTATATTCCCTATGTGCAAGACACTATGTCAAGTGCTGGGGATGGACTTAATCCTACTCTTAAACACTTTATAGTCTCAGGGAGAATATTGTGCCACATGCTACAAAAGGGCAGTGTAGGTTATCTTGCATAGTTTCACACTAAGTTGCTTCAGTCATGTCCTACTCTTTGTGACCTGGACTGTTGCCCAGGCTCCTCTGTCTGTGGGGTTCTCCAGGCAAGAATACTGGAGTGGGTTGCCATTTTATCCTCCAGGGGATCTTCCAGACCCAGGGATCGAACCCAGATCTCTTATGTCTCTCCTGCATTGACAGGCGGGTTCTTTACCACTAGCACCACCTGGGAAGCCTGTAGGTTATCTTGCTTAACTCAAATTCTTTTTCCTCTCTCCTATCTATCACCTTACACACACACACGCTCACGTGCACGTGCCAACACATTCCTTTTGCCCTCAGTCTGTAAAAAGAGCAGATGTTCCAACTTAATTAAAGTTTTAAATGAAATTAAATCATTGTATAAAATCTGCTGATTCAAAAGAACATAAGGACATCACCTGAAAGCAATCAAGGATCAAAAACTTAGAGAGATTGTGTTTTATTCCTAAGCAAAGAATAAAAAGGATAAAAAGGAGAGTGAGAGCAAGTCGTTTTTGTTTTTTGTTTTTTTTTGCACAAAAAAGGATGCCTTTATGGAAACACTTGAACATTTTCATATCTTTAGTTTTAGGTCATTACATTATAAAGTATCTAATGTTAGCCAAATGCCAATGTGAATTTTCTATATAGGGAGTGAAGGAGGCAGGACTCTGAGGTCAGGACTAAATTTATGATAGTTTCTTTTTTCCTCTACTAAGATTTTGGCTAAAGCATAACTGAGCATTTAGGGAGCACTGAAAATTTAAGAACTTATACTGGTAGTAGAAATGACAAACATCTTATTTTTAATTTTCATGTATCAAGCATACTTTCATGAATGTCTGTTTTGTTTTTAAGCTTCAAAACATCTCTGGGAGAAAAGAAATCTTATCTTCCTAATTTTACAAATAAGGAAAACAACATAATGCATGACTGGAAAGGATGAATGATTTTTCTCAAGGTCCTAAGATACAGAGTTAGGGTCTAAACCTGGAAATCCTGATATTTAAATGCTTACCTTTTAATGCCTCATAAAAGTTTTCATTTTCTATTTTTACATAAATATTTCTAATTAATATGTTGTTTTATCCTGTATAGAATATTTTCAGAAGATTACATTTGTTTGATTTTGCAGGATGTAGCATGGAAGGGGGTGTGAGTGATGGAGAATATAAAATTAAATTTCTGTATTTAGAAATTTGATTATTCTTAGAATAATTGAGAAAGGAATCACATTCTAAGAAAATTAAGTAAAAATAATGTAAGTTCATGAAAAATCCACAGTAGAATCTAGGTGGTTTTCATAATAATAAAACTATATTTGAACATTTGCCCACATGCTTTATACTTTCTCTATTGTTTTGCATTTAGAAGCAATTCATAGGTAGTTATAGAAATATTTCACATTTATTTTAAGCAAACAGTAGATATTCAATAGACATTCTGTGATTTAAAACATAGTGACAGTTTAAGATGTCAGCAAGAGACTTGGATGTGTGAAATATAAAAGATTTTTTTAAACTTAAATGCCTTCTAGTTATTAGATGTCCTTTCTTTGTGAAACCAAACTGCAGCAATAGCTAATGAAATTTAAACTTTCACAATACAATGGTTCCCATTTTTCCTATAGACTTCTTTTCTTTATCTTTTTTGGTACACACTTTACAGTAGAAACCATAAATGTTCAGCTCTTCTTGTTTAAACATAACTTTAAAGCTGGTGTTCAGAACACAGGCTTTGTAGCCAGATGAACTTGATCTGAGCTTAAATCATTTGTCTTTTTGGGGAAATTGAGGCTGAAGGGAACTTCCTACAGCCATGAACCCAGAAACTAACCCTAATCCCTTAGCAGATCCTATCCACAGGCAGCTTCTCTAGCCCCTTTGCCACTCATCAGCTGGATGACCTTGGAAAATTGTCCTAATTTCTCTGCAGTCATATTTTTTCCTTATAAAATAGGGATAAGGGTACTTACTGTTGAGAGTTGTGATTATTAAATGAAATAACATAGAGAGTGTCTAGTACAGTGAACTCAGTAAGTGACAGAAGTTATTAAAATGTATAATTCCTATTGTCTGTGTAGCATTCTATGAAGTTGATATGCTGTATAACTAGCCTTCTCCTAAAGATCAGTCAGGCTTTGCTGACATTTTTCCTATTATCAAAAATGTCTAAGTTACATTTTTGTGTGTATGGCTCTTTATCACCTTATTTTCTAAATATATTGGAATAATTTATTAGAAGTAAAATTCTTCTATGATTAATTGAGGAGTTTTTTGCCTCTTTATGCATTCCATCAAATTATTTTCCAAAAGGATTATAGTAATTTTTGTGCTGACTGTGACCAATTTTATTTGGCAAGCATTCCAGAATATAAACGGTAACATAAGTGCAATTGCACTCTTTTCTTCAAAGTAACCCCCAAGAAGGCTTTGTTCTGGTGCTAACAATTCTATTATGGTTCCTAATGGTTCTGAAATGCCTTGGGAATTACTTTTATAACCCACCTCTCAGAGCTTGGTATTGAATTCTCCCTCTTCTTAACTTCCTATATCTTATTCATTGCTAAGTCCTGTCCATACTCCATATATACAGACTTTCATGCTCACTTGTGATTTTTATCTTATCAATGCCCTAGTCCGTATCTTCAAAATCTCTTCCCTAAAAGAGATTCCAGTTGTATTTTAACTGGTCTCACGCCATCCTTATTTTATACCTCTGAGTCATAGTCTCTGGTGCTAACTGGTTAACTTTTCAAAACCTGTGTGTGTGTGTGTGTGTGTGTGTGTGTGCGCGCGCGCGCGTGCGCGTGTGCGTGCGTGTGCTCAATCGCTTTAGTAGTGTTTAACTCTTTGTGACTCTGTGGACTGTAGCTCACCAGGCTCCTCTGTCCCTGGGATTCTCCAGACAAGATACTGAAGTGGGTTGCCTCCATTACATAGTTATGGTCAAATCCTGCATCCCATTCCTTATGTTCTTTCTCCTCAGTGCTTTTGTTACCCATTTGCCTGGCTAACTCCTACTTAGCCTGGAGGAAGTGTTACCTAAACTATTCTAAATAGTGAAAAAAAACTTAACATCGTTCCCTTTTGATATCAACATGCATAGAAAATGATGTCACTGTACATAAAGAGAGTTTTGTAAAAATAATTGTTGTTACATTTTTTGAGTAAATTTACCATATATCAGGCACTATTGTAAACATGGGAGAAGACAATGGCAACCCACTCCAGTACTCTTGCCTGGAAAATCCCATGGATGGAGGAGCCTGGTAGGCTGCAGTCCATGGGTTGCCCGCTAACAATCGGGCATGACTGAATGACTTCACTTTCACTTTTCACTTTCATGCATTGGAGAAGGAAATGGCAACCCACTCCAGTGTTCTTGCCTGGAAAATCCCAGGGACAGAGGAGCCTAGTGGGCTGCCGTCTATGGGGTCGCACGGAGTCAGACACTACTGAAGTGACTTAGCAGCAGTAGCACTTTAAACACGTCACATGAATTAATTTATTTAAATCTCACAACTGTCTTATGAAAGAGGTACCATCCAGTATCTATTTTTCTAATGAAGAAAATAAAGCAGAAGAAAGTTAAGTAACTTACCAAAATCTATAGATGGTTATGAATAGGAGTCAATTTCAAGGTGGGGAAGTCTGGCTTTTGTGTGTAAGTGCGTGCTAAGTCGTTTCAGTGTTCCACTGTTTTGTGACCATATGGACTGTAGCCCACCAGGCTGCTCTGTCCAGGGATTCTCCAGGCAAGAATGCTGAAGTGGGTTGCCATGACCTCCTCCAGTGGATCTTCCTGACCCAGGGATCGTAACCAGTATTAGACCAATAGCTACCTGGTAATTTTTTTTTTCCCAGTAGTAATAACTCTGCTGGGCTTCCCAAGTGGCTCAAGTGGTAAAGGATATGGTTCTACCCTGGGTGGGAAAGATCCACTGGAGAAGGAAATGGCAACCCACTCTAAATTCTTGCCTGGGAAATCCCATGGAGATAGGAGTTTGGCGGGCTATAGTCCATGGGATCACAAAAGTGTCAGATAGGATTTAGTGATTAAACAATAATAACAATTACTCTACTGCAGTTACTAACTTTACATTATTTTCCTTAGCTTAGTGTTCTTGTTCTAATGGTGTACCAGGCATTACCTGCATAGGAAAGTTTAACCTGTGCTGGCTCTACTCCAAGCCAGGTGTGGTGAAATGCTGTATTACATTACTCATTCCAATGGCAATTAACTCTACCACATGGCACTTTTATCATATCTTTGGTATATTATGAAATTTGTACAAGTATCCCATCATTTCTCCATTTTGGAAATCTTTAGCTACAATTATACCACTTAAGTTTCCAGTAAATTTTCTTTAACTTGCGCTGAGCACACTTTTACTTAAAATATATTTTAATAGTATATTCAATAAGTGATTGCCTACTCAGGCTATTAAATTGTCTCATATAGAGGAGATTATATGATTAAATTACCTTGTACTTGACTCTTCTAAATAATTATCCTAAATCACACATAAATGAACAATAATACATGTGGGTCTGTCTGTAAGAGAAGGACTCTCCAGGTACTTTAAGGCAAGGACTTTTTGTTTTCTGTTCTGAGGCAAGTCCTTTTTCACAATAAGAGCACTTCATTTGTGGCTGGAGAGCTACAGTCCATGGAGACCCAAAGAGCTGAACACGACTGAGATCACACGCACTGCATCACACCACACTGCACATTTGTGTCAAGCATTATTCTAACTACTTTATTAGGATAATTATATTTACTCTTCACAGCAATGCCAGTGTTAGTACCAATTAGGAATTTCAAAAGAAAAACCCAGAGAGGTTAAGTAACTTGCTCAGGCCTACACAGCATATTAAATGGTGAAAACAGAACAGAAACTCCATCCATTTGATTCTAGAGCCCTTATGTCAATCACTGGAGATAAACACATGGATGAAAACAATAGGATCTAGTAAATTGTCTCAGAAAGATAACCTGTTTTATAACTAAGTGGTGGTTCTACCTACATTTACAGCTTTAACTAGAACAAACCTTTTAACTCAGGTGACCAGGAAGTCAATCTTTTGTGGGGATATTGTCAAGAACAGAAACTCCAGCCATTTGATTCTAGAGCCCTTATGTCAATCACTGGAGATAAACACATGGATGAAAACAATAGGATCTAGTAAATTGTCTCAGAAAGATAACCTGTTTTATAACTAAGTGGTGGTTCTACCTACATTTACAGCTTTAACTAGAACAAACCTTTTAACTCAGGTGACCAGGAAGTCAATCTTTTGTGGGGATATTGTCACCAGGTTTAGCTAAAGGCTGAACCACTTATATTCTTATCTGGAATTACAACTTACTTAAAAATTTTTTCCTCATACTGATTTGGAGAATGGAAATGGAATTCACCCACAAAAACATGTTTGCATTAGGCTGTGAAATATGTGGTTAGACCATGACCAGCGCTCCTTTGCTTCCTGCCTTTCACTGGTGTAAGAGCTGCGCGTGAACTACTCAGAACTAGTTATAGCGTCTGGATTGGAAACAACAGTCTGCCATCAGTCTCTTGGTGTGTTGGTAAGGCAGGCAGGTTAATTTCAGAAATTGACTTCAATTTTCATTGACTGTCTTATAAAACTAAAAAATAAAATGTAATAAATACTACTGTTATCTTTTATTAGCCTTATTATAATACTACGTTTTCCTGATTAAATATTAACTGATAATTCCTTATACTTGATCAGTGTTTCCCAATTTGCTTATACAATCGTTGCCTTATTTAATATTTGCAAAACTCTGTGGAGTAGCACTATCAGAGTTTCCCAACCTGGATTGAATCCAGGGCTTTAACCTGCAAACCAGAGTTTTTTCTACTGTATATTCATTAATTTATTATTTTGTTTATGCAACAAATATATATTCAGTTATTATTATATGCCAGATCTATGTTAAGAACTTATGATAAGCACTGAGCAAAATAGTAAAAAGTCTCTGTCTTCATGGAGCTTATACTCTAGATAAGGGGTGGAGGAGGTAAATAGGTGATACATGATGAGTATTTACAAGCTAATTCATTTATAGAGTATATTGAAAATAATACTCTATACTGAAATTTCAATATGAGGTATTGATGACCTTTCTCATTAATTGGTTCATATCCAGACATATTTTCATAAGGAGAATAAGTTGAGAATGTTATTCTAGTTTCAAGATACAGGTGTAGATGCTTAATACATAATTGTTGAATGAATAAATGAAAGAATGAAAGGGATTGAGACATGAAGGTCATTAGATTTAGGGAAAGGATCTGTAATTTCTGTACTGATTGTGGCTTAACTGATATATTTACTCAATAAATATATTTTGAAGACCTGGTCATAATTTTAAAAAACATAAATTGTTTTTAAGATTTAAAATTTTAAAAAATTTATGTGCAAAGGTGTAGAGATTACAGACTACAATTGATTTTCTAAACTAAATAGTTTGGTTCTCTGAGTCTTTAGAAGGAAAAACAACTTACTGTCTTTGCCACCTCTTCTATCCTTTGTCTCCTTCTACCATAAATAAAAATGTTCATTAAGTGAAACTGGTTTCACTAGGTATAATTTAAATAATATATCTTCAAGATTTAATTTGAATCCCAGCATCAAGCACAATGTCTCCAGCATCTAGGAAAATGCCTGACCTGTAATAAACAATCAGTAAATTGCTATTGACTGAAAAAAGGTTATGGACTTGAAATCTTCAAGAAGCTGGATTTTAGAGGGAGTCGGGGATGATGCTAAGAAGAGATGTGTGGGGGACAGTCTGCTAGACTAACACCTATTTCAATGATGCCCATTCACCTCTAACTTCAACATAAACCACTAAGATATTAAATCAAACAATATCACATATTACTGTAAAGCAGTGTGACCACTTTCTTTGTAATTTGCACTTATGCAAATATTAATACTGTTGTGACTCAGTGAACTTATTTATATCACAGTCATAGAAATAGGGAGAGAACAAGCAAGGAATGTGGGGATATTGTCACCAGGTTTAGCTAAAGGCTGAACCACTTATATTCTTATCTGGAATTACAACTTACTTAAAATCTTTTTCCTCATACTGATTTGGAGAATGGAAATGGAATTCACCCACAAAAACATGTTTGCATTAGGCTGTGAAATATGTGGTTAGACCATGACCAGCGCTCCTTTGCTTCCTGCCTTTCACTGGTGTAAGAGCTGCGCGTGAACTACTCAGAACTAGTTATAGCGTCTGGATTGGAAACAACAGTCTGCCATCAGTCTCTTGGTGTGTTGGTAAGGCAGGCAGGTTAATTTCAGAAATTGACTTCAATTTTCATTGACTGTCTTATAAAACTAAAAAATAAAATGTAATAAATACTACTGTTATCTTTTATTAGCCTTATTATAATACTACGTTTTCCTGATTAAATATTAACTGATAATTCCTTATACTTGATCAGTGTTTCCCAATTTGCTTATACAATCGTTGCCTTATTTAATATTTGCAAAACTCTGTGGAGTAGCACTATCAGAGTTTCCCAACCTGGATTGAATCCAGGGCTTTAACCTGCAAACCAGAGTTTTTTCTACTGTATATTCATTAATTTATTATTTTGTTTATGCAACAAATATATATTCAGTTATTATTATATGCCAGATCTATGTTAAGAACTTATGATAAGCACTGAGCAAAATAGTAAAAAGTCTCTGTCTTCATGGAGCTTATACTCTAGATAAGGGGTGGAGGAGGTAAATAGGTGATACATGATGAGTATTTACAAGCTAATTCATTTATAGAGTATATTGAAAATAATACTCTATACTGAAATTTCAGTATGAGGTATTAATGACCTTTCTCATTAATTGGTTCATATTCAGACATATTTTCATAAGGAGAATAAGTTGAGAATGTTATTCTAGTTTCAAGATACAGGTGTAGATGCTTAATACATAATTGTTGAATGAATAAATGAAAGAATGAAAGGGATTGAGACATGAAGGTCATTAGATTTAGGGAAAGGATCTGTAATTTCTGTACTGATTGTGGCTTAACTGATATATTTACTCAATAAATATATTTTGAAGACCTGGTCATAATTTTAAAAAACATAAATTGTTTTTAAGATTTAAAATTTTAAAAAATTTATGTGCAAAGGTGTAGAGATTACAGACTACAATTGATTTTCTAAACTAAATAGTTTGGTTCTCTGAGTCTTTAGAAGGAAAAACAACTTACTGTCTTTGCCACCTCTTCTATCCTTTGTCTCCTTCTACCATAAATAAAAATGTTCATTAAGTGAAACTGGTTCCACTAGGTATAATTTAAATAATATATCTTCAAGATTTAATTTGAATCCCAGCATCAAGCACAATGTCTCCAGCATCTAGGAAAATGCCTGACCTGTAATAAACAATCAGTAAATTGCTATTGACTGAAAAAAGGTTATGGACTTGAAATCTTCAAGAAGCTGGATTTTAGAGGGAGTCGGGGATGATGCTAAGAAGAGATGTGTGGGGGACAGTCTGCTAGACTAACACCTATTTCAATGATGCCCATTCACCTCTAACTTCAACATAAACCACTAAGATATTAAATCAAACAATATCACATATTACTGTAAAGCAGTGTGACCACTTTCTTTGTAATTTGCACTTATGCAAATATTAATACTGTTGTGACTCAGTGAACTTATTTATATCACAGTCATAGAAATAGGGAGAGAACAAGCAAGGAAGACTTGAAGAAAAAAAATCACAATAGAATATTCTGTGAGGGTATGTTCACAGCTACTAAATGAAATTTTTGTGTGTCAGGTAAATTGATTTAAGGAGCAAAATTCTGTTAATGTATTACTTGAATAGATTTAAATCTGAATGTGTTGTCCCTTCTACTTATGCATACCTGGAAAGATGTGTTTGGCACAGTTAACTAAATTGCAGCTTTTTAATGAAGTGTGAGTTTTTCCTAGTCAGTTGCTATTCAGTGTCAGGTTACTAAGCTTCATTTACCCATGATCCAGAGACTAAGCTTTCA
Source organism: Madoqua kirkii (assembly GCA_006408675.1). Lineage (NCBI taxonomy): Eukaryota > Metazoa > Chordata > Mammalia > Artiodactyla > Bovidae > Madoqua > Madoqua kirkii. The sequence goes on from SJYC01143372.1 coordinate 28,762, forward strand.
AGGATGTAATCTATGGGGAAATATCAGGAAGCGTGTTTTGATTCAGTTTAAATAATTTGAAATATGTATTCAATAGTGATGGCAAATATCTTGAGCAAACACATGCCTTCTCTGTAGTATAGTTTAGGACTGGTAATTTTTATAAAGGGCTTCCCTGGTAAGGGAAGATTCAGAGGGTAAAGAATCTGCATACACTCCTGGATCAGGAAGGTCCCTGGAGAAGCAGCTCACTCCAGTATTCTTGCCTGGAGAATTCTATGGACAGACGAGACTGGCAGGCTACAGTCCTTGGGGTCACAAAGAGTCAGACACAACTGAGCATATTCTTTTTTTAAAATCTTTTACAAAAGCTTTCTTGAACAGTAAATTGATGTATGGTTGACATGAGGGCAGACTTGTTATTGTCAGAACTTATGAGTTATTTCCTTGTATTAGAATTTTTTTCCTAGGCATTTTCCAAAAGACAGGTTTATATTTTTGAGGCATAGGCTATGTTTCTCTAGGGAGAAGCCACTTTGTCTCCATGGAACAATTGATTTTTTTTCTAACAAGCATATGAATACAGATGTTTAACATGGTAAGAATAACTATGATAACAAATATTATACTTTGCAATTAGAAAATAATTTTCACATATGTTGACATCCATAGCTATCTTGTAACGGAGATGTGATACCACCATATACTAAATACAGAAAAGAGAAGCCCAGAGGAGTAGAGCAAATAAGGGCAACCAAGGAAACTTAGCAAAGAATTAGAAAAAGGCTGACACCAACTGAAAGGAAGTCTTCTGTTTTCATTGTATGTGTCTTCCTACAACATTGTGAGGCTCAGGATACGTACTCTCTTAGGATTCTCCAGTGAAACAGAACCAACAAGTATACCCTATATATGTATGTGGGCTTCCCAGGTGGCTCAATGGGTAAAAGAATCTGCTTGCAATGCAGAAGATGTGGATTTGATCACTGGGTTGGGGAGATCCCCTAGAGGAGGGCATGTAACCCACCCCAATATTCTTGCTGGAAAATTCCACAGATAGAGGAGCCTCATGGGCTATAGTGCATAGGGTCACAAAGAGTCAGAGACAACTGAAGCAACTGAGCATGCATTCATGAGTTTGTGTTTGTGTACATATATATATATATATATATATATATATATATGTATTAGTGAATGTGTGTGTTTTAAGGAATTAGTGAATTGACTTACATGATTCTGGTTTGATGAATCCCAGATCACATGGGGCAGGCCAGCAGGCTGAGAAACTCATAGAAGTTTCAGTTTGAGTCCAAAGGTAGCTCCTGGCAGAATTCATTCTTGTTTTGTGGCGAGTCGGGAGTTGGGAGGTGGGGGTGGTGGGCAGATAAAAGGAAAGAGGAAAGGAGGTCAGTCTTTTTCTAATTAGGTTTTCAGCAATTGCAATATGTCTGCCCACATTACAGAGGGTAGTCTGCTTCTTCAAAGTCTATCAGTTTAAATGTTCAGTTCAGTCAGTCAGTCGTGTCTGACTTTGCAGCCTCATGAACTGCAGCCCACCAGGCCTCCCTGTCCATCACCAACTCCCGGAGTTCACTCAAACTCATGTCCATTGAGTCGGTGATGCCATCCAGCCATCTCATCCTCAGTTGTCTCCTTCTCCTCCAGCTCGCAATCCCTCCCAGCATCAGTCTTTTCCAATGAGTCAACTCTTTGCATGAGGTGGCCAAAGTACTGGAGTTTCACTTTACCATCATTCCTTCCAAAGAAATCCCAGGGGTGATCTCCTTTAGAATGGACTGGTTGGATCTCCTTGCAGTCCAAGGGACTCTCAAGAGTCTTCTCCAACACCACACTTCAAAAGCATCAATTCTTTGGCACTCAGCTTTCTTCACAGTCCAACTCTCATGTCCATACATGACTACTTGAAAAACCATAGCCTTGACTAGGTGGACCTTTGTTGGTAAAGTAATGTCTCTGCTTTTGAATATGCTATCTAGGTTGGTCATAACTTTCCTTCCAAGGAGTAAACATCTTTTAATTTCATGGCTGCAATCACCATCTGCAGTGATTTCATCCAAAAAATACCTTCACGGAAACATCCAGTATAATGTTTGACCAAATATCTGACACTATAGCCCAGCCAAGTTCACACATAAAATTAACCATAATACATACCAAGGTATTTCTAGCCAATATTCACAGAGAGATATTGAATGCAATTAGTTAAGTCATGGATGCGGTCAGTGGAGTCAATGATCCAATTCTACAGATTTCACATTCCAGGTATTTCTACTGAACATTATTAACTCTGATCCTATTTGAGCCTTTCTCTCTTTTTTTTAATATACACATTTTCTCAGACTTTTCAGAGTCACCATGGTTTTCATATATTTGGTTCACACATTTTTCTTACCTGATTTGGCATAGCAAATGTTACATAATAAGTACCTCAAATGTGCCTGAAGCTCTAAGAAGAATCTCTACAGGAGAAGTATAAAAAAGAAAAACAGTGTGCATTACTCATCTCATACATTTCACTAATGGGTACCGTAAAAGTGAGATAGAAAGGATCTTAGTTTTACAAACAAGGAATCAAAGGACCAGAGAGGGTAAGTAATTGGCCTGAAAGTGAAAGTGAAGTTGCTCAGTTGTGTCTGACTCTTTGCGACCCCATGGACTGTAGCCTATTAGGCTCCTCTGTACATGGGATTTTCCAGGCAAGGGCACTGGAGTGGATTGCCATTTCCTTCTCCAGGTAATTGGCCTCCGTTCAGTTCAGTTCAGTCGCTCAGTCGTGTCCAACTCTTTGCGACCCCATGAGTTGCAGCACTCCAGGCCTCCCTGTTCATCACCATCTCTCGGAGTTCACTCAGACTCACGTCCGTCGAGCCCGTGATGCCATCCAGCCATCTCATCCTCGGTCGTCCCCTTCTCCTCCTGCCCCCAATCCCTCCCAGCATCAGAGTCTTTTCCAATGAGTCATCTCTTCGTATGAAGTGACCAAAGTATCAGGATCACACAAAATAGAACTCAGTGTAGATGGTGCTCACATTAATTTCTCTTTGGTATACCTGATTTTTTTTTTCAATTTGCTACCTTTACCAAGGATTTTTGTAGAAACCTGAGGAAGCAGACTAACAGCTTTCTTGATCATTTATCTTGTTATAGTGCTTCTTATTCTATGGGAATATTGTTCAGTCGCTAATGTTTCTTGCAATCTCCTGGCACTCCATGCTCAGTTGTCCTCCACTATCTCTCAGAGTTTGCTCAAATTCAAATATCTATTGAGTCAATGATGTTATCTAACCATCTCTTCCTTTGCTCCCCCTTTTCCTTTTGCCTTCAATTTTTTCCCAGCATCAGGGTCTTTTCTAATGAGTTGACTTTTTGCATCAAGTGGCCAAAGTATTGGAGCTTCAGTTTCAGTATCAGTCCTTCCAATGAATACTCAGGGTTGATTTCCTTTAGGATGAGCATATATGCAAGCTATATATTCTCTGGGAACTTCCCTACCCTGCTCAGGACCTTCTATTCTCATGAGATAATTTATGTAACTTACAACAGTAGACTAGAAATAATATAGGCTAAACTCCAGTCTTTACATTCTAAACCATGTTGTAAGTTGTCATATTTTTTTTAAACTCGGTACACTAGAACTATGATAAGACCTTTAATAAGCTTTGGAAAATAATGCTCCATTCTTTGGAAAGTCACATCTGATAAACCGGAAATAACATAATGCAAATGAAAAGTAGCAGGAGTTAAAGCCTGTAGTTTTCAGCCTTGGCCCCATCAATGTTATGATTATGGAATGGCAGCAGACATGACTAGTTATCTACTTGACATCCAGCCTCTTTTTCTTGCTTGCTGACAGAACCCTAATTCTATTTGGATCTTTTTCTCCCCCACAAGTCTCAGGGAAGGATATATCTATTTCCATTTACAGGGTAAATATGATTTGTCTAGCCTGATCATGGCCATTCCAATCCTTTGTCAATGATTGGTTTAGACTCACTTCTGGCCAATGAGATAGGAAAGGAGTTCCATGAAAGTTTCTTCACCCCTCAGAAGATACAAAGATATTAAACTCCTTTTATTCTTATGTTATACCTAAGACCAGTGCATTTGCATTTGAGCACAAAATTAACCAGATTTAGAATGAATCTGATTCAAGAGTTGGCAGAATAGAGAGGGAGATGGATACTCCCCAGTTCCATGTGACTCTTTGAGACACTGATCAGATTAAGTCTAGAGCTGCTCTACCTCTAGGCTTTATCTTTTATGTTCAGCTAAAATAAATAAAAAGTTTTATTATTAAAACGTTTTATTGTTTAAGTCAGTGTAAGACAGGTTTTCTATTACATTCACCCCAGAGCATCCTAAATTATACAGTTTACTTTTAATGAAGAAGAGACAGCATCATATTAGTGGTGATTCTATGAGCCTTGTTTTGTTGGTGTTTTTGTTTGTTTGTTTGTTTTGTCAGGAGGGAATTATTTTTGTTTATGTTCCTTATCAATCAATCAATCAATTCACTGGTTAAGTTGTGTCCGACTCTTTGCAACCCCATGAATTGCAGCACGTCAGGCCTCGCTGTGCATCACCAACTCCTGGAGTCCACCCAAACCCATGTCCATTGAGTTGGTGATGCCATCCAACCATCTCATCCTCTGCCATCCCCTTCTTCTCCTGCCCTCAAGCTTTCCCAGCATCAGGGTCTTTTCAAATGAGTCAGCTCTTCACATCTAGTGGCCAAAGTATCTGAGTTTCAGCTTCAACATCAGTCCTTCCAGTGAACACCGAGGACTGATCTCCTTTAGGATGGACTGGTTGGATCTCCTTGCAGTCCAAGGGACTCTCAAGAGTCTTCTCTGCGTCCCTTCTTATATATATACTAGAAAAATTAAAATTTAGCAAAAATGAACTATTCTAAGTTGAAAAAATAATACCCTGAGAACTTCAGCACTAAAACTCAGGTGTCCAAGTTACTTAACCTCTCTGGGGCTGGATTCCCTTCACTGTCAAAGGAAATATAGAGATTTAATATGATAATAGATATAAAGCACTTTAGTATTGTGCTGGATATCTTATGGGCTCTGGTTTAATTATCAATAAATATTTATTGGTTGTCATACTATTTATTTCTACTGTAACTATTTTTGTTTCAAAAACCTAAAAGCTTACTTACTTTCATTTCCTATGGAAAACAAAATTAAGACATATCTAGACTTTAGCATATATCTCATTGCCTTTCTCTACAATCCATAAAAGCTCATAAAGGTTATAAATTTTATTTCAAATTGCATTGGTAAAAAGTAACAGAACCCCAAAATTCTGTTTTTCTGGTGCTCTGTTTCATACAACATAGAAGTCTTCCCAGAAGTAACAGAATTGAAAAAGGGAACTGGCTGCTAAAGACTTGAACAGTGTATAACAAAGCTGAAACTAGAAATATGGTCATAGAGGAAAAAGGAGATAGGTGAGCTCAACAAAATGATTGTAAGGATCAAGTTTAGAACTGTAAGGCAAGCAAAAAATACACATCTAAACTAACTTTAGGGAATCACTGTATTATAGAAAAGCATATTATGATGTTTAGAAAAGGTCATATTCAGTATATTCTAATTAAAAATGTAAACTGCACAATATGACATTCTATAAGTGATAGTATTTTTTAGTTAAATCTACTAGTATTTCCATTTCTATGAACTCCATTGAAATAATACCATACAGGTAAAGTATCATTGAATTATGTATAGGGCCTACTGAAATGGCATCATCAACAAGTAACAAAAAATAAAACCATGAAATTTACATTTGTCTTTAGTAATAAATTAGTATCATAGTATAGAGGACAATACATTCATAGTACAATTTTCAGTTTAGTTCATTCAGTAACTTTGTGACCTTGAGCAAGTACATACCTTAGTTTCATATGTAAGGTGAGGTCACTGAAACAGGAGAATGGTCTTCTTCTTTCTCTAGAATACCATGACTATGATCATTTTTAAAAATTTTTTAGAAGTAATACAAGTATTTATAGAAAAATTTCAAGATATTTCAGGGCGTTCCCATATACCTTCATGCCAACTTTCCCCTTTATTATGTTACCTTTAGTTGTTGCTTAATTGCTAAATGGTGTCGGACTCTTTGTGACCACTTGGACTGTAGCCTGCCAGTCTCCTCCGTCCATGGGATTTCCCAGGCAAGAATACTGGAGTGGGGTGCCATTTCCTTCTCCAGTGTCTTATGTTAGCATGGTACGTGTGTCACCATTAGTTAGCAAATATTGATATATTGTTCATTAAAGTCCATACTTTATTCACATTTTTCTTAGTTTTTAACCTAATGTCCTTTTCTGCTCCTGTCATCCAGATTATGACATTACATTCAGTCATCCTGTCTCCCTGTTATCCCTGACTGTTAATTTTTTAGATTTTCCTTGTTTTTGATGACCTTTACTGTTTTGAAGCATTCGGGTCAGGTATTTTTTAGAATATCCCTCTACTGAGATTTGTGTTATGTTTTTCTTTTGATTAGACTAGGGCTAAAGGATTTTGGGAGTAAGAACACAGTGATAAAGTGCCAGTAGTGACTCATGGATGTTTATTTTATACTTTGGGTTATAATCCAATACAGCTTTATTTTGTTGTTGAAATTCTTCCAGTTTTAACCATTATTAGTGCTCTATTGGAGAAGGCAATAGCAACCCACCCTAGTATTCTCACCTGGAAAATCCCATGTCGCGAAGAGTCGGACATGACTGAGCGACTTCACTTTCACTTTTCACTTTCATGCATTGGAGAAGGAAGTGGCAACCCACTCCAGTGTTCTTGCCTGGAGAGTCCCAGGGATGGGGGAGCCTGTGGTCCTCATGGAGTCCAATACAACTGAAGTGACTTAGCAGCAGCAGCAGCAGTGCTCTATTATTTGCTTTCTGTGTTCCTTTGATATACACCTGCAGTTTTGCATTACTTCCTTACTCTGTCGTGCTACAAGATACTCTTGGCTCATCTTGTATATTTCCTGTCCCAGTCTTAGAATCAGCCACCGTGCAAGAACCTTTTAAAAAAGAATGATATTAGAGACCAAAATCAAGCCACTAAGTTTGTTACTGCTACTGGGATGTCATTGCTTCCAGGCCCTCTCAGCTGACAGAACAAGAAAATATATGTGTGCACACTAATGTATATCTATACATGCCCCAAAGTATTTCTATCTGTAACTCTCCATATCTGTGTTAAACTAAACATGAGTTTGTACTCTCTCCAACTTTCATTCTTTACAACTGGATTATTCTATTCTCCTCCTCATGTTTCTCTATAACCATCCATCCTGATAGTAAGAACCCACTTTTCACAATTTGCTATCTATTTGCTTAGTTGTTCAGTGTCACTATACGTATATAGTAGTTTCAGAAAATTAAGTCATTTCCTTGTGGGAAACAACTTATGAGCTAGAGAATGATACTTACATGCAGCTATTTTTGCCTTTAGTGAGTCCTTTTGTTTACTTACATTAACACCATTTTACCCTATCCATATGGTAATTTTTAGTATAACAGC
>SJYC01143377.1:0-13980 GCA_006408675.1 Madoqua kirkii
CATCTACTGGAGTTTGTCCATCGACTTGGTGATGCCATCCAGCCATCTCATCCTCTGTCATCACCCTATCCTCCTGCTTTCAATCTTTCCTAGCATCAGGGTATTTTCCAATGAGTCAGCTCTTTGCCTAATTGCATTATTTATTTCTTTTCTGAAATCATTTTTTCCCCTGAAACAATGGAGATCTGTCAGAATATCAGTACAACACTTTTCACCTAAGAAAACACATGTTCCACCAAAAGTTGTCAGAATTATATATAAATGAATTCTACTTTGAACCATCACCTGTCCAATTTTATGAATTTTTTGGATGAGAAGTTCTGTCTTATTGTCTTATTATCCTACTATTCCCTGTGCTAAAGCAGGTAGGTGTTTTTGACCCTGATTTCAGGTCTCTTTGTGGTTGTTGTTTAGCCAATAAGTCATGTTTGACTCTTTTATGACCCGATAGACTGTAGCCTGCCGGGCTCCTCTGTCCATGGGGTCCTCCAAGCAATAATACTGGAGTGGGTTGTCATCTTCTCCAGGGGATCTTCCTGACACAGGGATCAAATGCCTCATGTCTCCTGCATTGGCAGGTGGATTTTTTAACTCTAAGCCAGCTGGGAAGCCCTTTCAGGTCTCTTAATGTAATGTGAAGTAAATAGGTTTGGAGGATGAAGAAAGTAATCAAAAGTTCTCCTTCGAGGTTAAAGTTTTGAACTCAGACTGAGATCCTCTTTTATCTTTCTTGTATCGAAATGTCTATTTTCCTTCAAAGGGGAAAAGTTAATGGTCTGAACTAGACTCTGGATAATATCAGACACCATATTGATTGCAAGTATTAGTTTATTGTTAAATATCATATTTAAACTATAGATAGTAATCAATAGATTTTTTTATGCCCCAAATCCAATAATAATATTTTTTAGGTCTCTCAATGATCTGTTTCAGCTGAAGTAATCAAACAGTATTATGGAATAGCATGTAAATGTTCTGCAATCATCCATCAATAATCACCAATGAACCAGAGAGTGACACTTCTAATACAGAGATCATCTGATATACATAAAGCAGGAGCTTAGTTAGATTTGAGTCTAAGTGAAGTGATTTTCTTATCACTTCTATTATAAAAGTCAACCTCAGACTATATGCCAGTACTTATTTAGCTTTCTTGCCAGATTTTATTTATGTGAAAATTTTGCTACTAAAACATAACCCTGTGAAAGGACTCAGATGTTGATTCTATGAAAACAAGAACCTTCCCATAAAGGTGCTTCCTTAAAGGTGTTTTAGATTCCTGGTTTCTTATTGCATTGTTTGCAATGCCTTAGTATTTAGTACCTGGGAGACAACTTTTTTATTATTTTAAATTGGTATCATAGGAAGCTGGACGAAACTGAACTATAAGTGAATATAAATACAACAGTTGGATTGGTTGGATGTTTTAGTCTAACACAAGCAGGTTAATTATTGTCTGATATTTGACTTATACCAAGGCCTAAAAAGGCAAAAAAAAAAAAAAAAACTATTAAAGATAGAGACTTTGAGGTATCATAATGACCAAGTGAAAAATAAATATCTGTTAATAATATCAAATTTTAAAACAGTAAAAAGAAAATAAAATAGCTATGAAAAATTAAAAATCAAAACACATGGAGATTGAGGTAAGACTGTGACTCTGTGACTCTAGGATTTTGCTTTGTGGTTTGCTTTCTGCTTCATGCACTTGCCATCTTTATCTGAAGGTGTTGTGATGGTGGAAGCTTTCTACTTTGTACTGTTGTCTACTTTCTCTGAAAGTCATTGCAAACACTTTTTCATACTCTCAAAGTTTGTCTGCTTCTTAAGGATTCCTTAAAGTCTTCAGCTTGAGGTCTTCAGAAAAATATAGATGTGAGGAACAACAATCTTGTCTTTTACTATTGTATTCATTGTTAACAGCTGATAATTCCCTTCACTTGTCTTAATGGAAACTTTTTTCTGATGTCTTTTCCAGTTGATGAAATCTCCAGAAACAATATCATAATGGTAGAGACTGAAATCCTTTATTTAGGTATAGCAGACAGTGAATCTTTAAAGACGCAACCCATGCTTGCCGTGGGAGAAGAACATTTGTAAACAGTGCAACACAAGGCAAAGTAAATTTCAAAAAAAGCCTGTTTGACAATCCCTCTGAACTTGTCTATTCTGAGACTTTAGGATAGACCTAGGTTGAGCTTATCAAACTTAAAGCAATTTTCTTTCAATAGACTGTGTTTTAGAGACTCACCATGGAAAGTGACAAGAATAGGTAAAGAGACTCTTGGTTGAATTGTTAGTTGTGTTATCTCTTCCACCAAAGATATAACCATTTTTAAATCTAAACAGATAACAAGAACATTCCTTAGCCCAAAAGAAATTTAGCATTTGGGAGCTTTTAAAAAGAAATCAGAGCTCAAATCCAATGAAGAACCTCCCTACTGTCACAATTGGAAACATTCTTCAGTGGGTGATCCAAAGAAATACAAGGGAGAGCCTCACCCATGTAAGGGTTCTGAACCACATCTGCTGGGATATCATGACTGAATCTTAGGGCCTCAGTTGGAAAACCTTCAGATGAATCTTGCAAGGTAGGAACCTGATTGGGTTTTGGATAGTTTATAACAATAGCGTCAAATTATTGAGCACTGTCTTGTATTGATCTTGGTGAGTAAGTTAATAGGCTTGCTATATAAACTATTTTATTTTACTAGTTCACTAATACTAAAACTACTTTAATTTTAGTTAGTTCATAGTCTCCTCTTACAATAATAACTATTTCCTATAACAAGATTTTGTTGCTATTTTCACTGTTAACACTTGGCCAGAAAGAAATGCTTACACTCAGGGTTATTAAACATAGAGACAGAAAATCATGTTGATTTTTATTCTTAATGTTAATGTAAGTATATTTACATTAGAAGACAAGTCAGTTAAAAGAAAATGTAGTCTTAATTTAAATCTCAATGACCTTTGAATTGTCTATATCATTTCTTTCTTCTATTAGTAAGGAAAATTATTCACATTGCATGAATCACATACTTTTTCAAATAAAAATATCTTCTCTGAGTTTAACATACTGTGAAATTAATGTCTATTTAATGCTTTAAAAGTTTATTAATTATTTAAAATGTATGCTTTAAGTGGCAAGTCTCAACCTATGAATCAAGAACTTGATATATGAAATGGTAAACAGTGTGGTGCCTTTTGCAGTAGATCACATTAGGTTTATTTTGTTAATCGCAATAACTCCCTAGAGAGTTTGCTTACTTGCTTAGCAGTCTGCCACTAATTGATATGCTGAACCAACAGTGCCACCACTTATGCCAGATTAGTCCTTTGCCTCTTAAAACCACTCCAGAATGAGCCCTCAAGAGGTTTCATTTTAAACTGACTATTGCCTGTTAGTTCTAGGATAACCCTTAGATGGTGAGCTTCCAATTCATTTAAAAATGACAAAATGTTAATCAGCCCTCAAAATAGAGAGCAATATATCATATATATAATCTCTATAAAATAAAAAAGTAAATCTTTTGCATAAAACACAATGTCTATCTTGTTTCATTATCTATACTAGAAATATCCACAAATTAGATAACTGAGTGGTTAAGGACATATAAAACTTAATTTGGAACATGTCTTTCTAAACTATTTGTAGAAATAATATACAATGACAAGAGGCAAAGTGTAAAATCTGTCCCAAAAGCATCCAAATCTCAGTTTTGTAAAAGTCTTAATTACTTCATTACTTCAGCTTTCTGAGCTTTTATTTCTTCATCTGTTCAATGAGTAAAAACAAGGTTGCTGAAAATTACATGGGAAAGTATCTATAAAATTTCAAAGTGAAATGCCTTGTATAAAAACAGGAATGATTTAGCTATTTGTTTTCTCAATGTCATGTAATATGTTTATAATAGTATACATTATTTTTCTATCAGTCAAATGGAAATTGATCTTTTCTCTGTTTGCATTCCCACGCATGCAGGCATGCTAAGTCACTTCAGTCGTGTTTGACTCTTTGAGACCCTGTGAACTGTAGCCCACCAGGCACCACTGTCCATGGGATTTTCCAGGCAAGGATATTGGAGTGGGTTGCCATGCCCTCCTCCAGGGGATCTTCCTGACCCAGGGATCGAACCAGTGTCTCATGGCTCTTGCATCGGCAGGCTTGTGCTTTACCACTAGAACCACCTGGGAATCCCATATTTTACTACTTGCAGCCATAACATAATGTTCAGTCACTCACTCTGGCAGGCGAGTTCTTTACCACTAGTGCCACCTAGGAAACCTCTTGCATCCCCATACTATTTTCCTATACATTTCAAGGCTTTTATATTAACCTTTGTTTTATAATTAATCATACTTATGAACTTTCCTAATTCAGTGAGATTCAAGCATCAGTTTTGATGCTTGAATTAATCACTATCTTCAACAACACCCTGCCTTTCCTGTCACTTAAAAACACTTAGGCTGATTCCATAATTTTCCGATCAGTTTCTGATATTTAAATGTTCAGTCTAGATTGAAACTTCAATCACAAAGCCAATGCTTCTCTTCTTTTTAGAATAAGCCAAGGAAGCCAATGGGTAAAAGGAATTATCTGCTCCTTGTCCTCCTCCTTCTCTCCTCTTACATGTTAGTCCTGGAAGAGAGAGATAAAGGGCAGGTGCTGATCTGATCCCTATCAAAGACCTGAGTTGACTGTTAGAACATGCCATCTTACTCAGTGCTTTCTGGGTAAAGGATACTGATTTCTACCTTTCTTTTGAAGCGTAGGTACTAATATCTGCAAAGGAGCCTGTAGAAGTGGGTCCTTCATGACCCTGCTCTTGTATGATAGAAATGCCTGTCCAATTGTTTCTCTTCCAGATTCTTTTAGCTGTTTTCTCAAAGGTACAACCCACATTCTTTTGCGATTCAAGTTCTCTTTCCTAATGATGAGTGATTCATCTTCATGATTAATTAACCATAGCTTTTCTTTGCTAGGCCAAGTGAGAGATGCCTCTAAACTACCCCAAACTCTTTCTCTCTCTCTCTCTCTATTCTTCCATTATTCTCAAATTATTGCTCTCTTTACTTAAAAAGTGGAAGGATTAATATCGGATTAATATAAGCAGTTTACAGAAATCTCAAAATTGTCCAATTGTTTTTTAAGCCTCCCCTTACTTGCTTTAGGAAGAAGGCTATGTAACACTTTTATTGACCCCTGGGTATATTCTTTCTCTTCCTCTCTCTTTCTCTTTATATATATATATATATATATATATATATATATATATGTGAGGATATATATATATATGAGGATATACCCTACCCCTGGCGTATATTCTCTTATTACAATGGAATTAAATAAGAGATTGATTTTTCAAAAACCTTGAAAATCCCTAAATGTTTTAAATTTTAAAAACACCTGTACAAGTAGCCCATGGGTGGAAAAAAAAATAGCAAATTTTAGAAAATATTTCAAACTAAGTTAAAAAAAATTCATAGGAAGCAGTTAAAGTAATGCTAAGAGCAAAATTTTTAACTTTAAAAAGATTTTATTCATTCATTACCTTTATTTGGATTATCTTGATATATGTCTAATGAGGGCTTCCCTGGTGGCTCAACCATAAAGGATCCACCTGCCAAATGCAAGAGACACGGGTTCAATCCCTGAGTCAGGAAGATCCCCTGGAGAAGGAAATGGCAGTCCACTCTAGTATTCTTACCTGAGAAATCCCATGGACAGAGGAGCCTGGTAGGCTACAGACCATGGGGTCTGTCCAACAAAGAATTGGACATGGTTTAGCAACTAAACAGCAACAATATCTCATGTGTACCTGAAAAAATGTGTATTCTGCAGTTGCTGGGTAAAGTAGTCCATGAATGTCAGTAAGATTAAGGTGCTTGAAAGTGATATTCATATCTTCCATGTTCTTACTGATAAAGTGTTAGCAGATAGAACCTAGCAATATAAAAAATGAGAATAAATCATGAAAGAATGAGGTTTATCTGAGGCTTAATATTCACAAATTAATGTAAATCACCATATTAGCAGAATAAAGAAGAGAATTCATATGACCATCACAATAGGTACAGAAAATGTGTTTGACAAAATTCAATATGCTTTAATCATAAAAATCTTTAGCAATTTCTGGAATAGAAAAGAACTTTCTTCACCTAATAAGAGTACCTATGAAAATTCACAGCTAACATTTTACTTAGTAATTAATTGAATGTAGTCCCCTGAGACAAGAAACAAAGCAAGAATATCTACTCCCATGACTTACAATTGACATAGTATTGGAGATCTTAGCAACTGGAGGTAAGGCAAAAGCTTAGAAAAGAAGAAGGAAAATCATTTTTTAATTCTCAGATGACATGGTTGATTTTACAGAAAACCCAAAGGAATGTATAAAATAACTACAAGGCATAAGAAATGGTGTTGTTATTGTTGTTATTCAGTCATTAAGTCATGTCAAACTCTTTGTGATCCAATGGACTACGCTATCTTAGCAACTGGAGGTAAGGCAAAAGCTTAGAAAAGAAGAAGGAAAATCATTTTTTAATTCTCAGATGACATGGTTGATTTTACAGAAAACCCAAAGGAATGTATAAAATAACTACAAGGCATAAGAAATGGTGTTGTTATTGTTGTTATTCAGTCATTAAGTCATGTCAAACTCTTTGTGATCCAATGGACTATCGCACACCAGGCTCCTCTGTCCTCCACTATCTCCCAGTTTGCTCAAATTCATGTCCATTGAGTCAGTGATGTTATCTAACTTTCTCATCTGCTGCTGCCCCTTTCAAAATATGTAAGTTCAACATGCAAAAGTCAATTTCATTTTTATACAACAAAACTTTCCAAAATGAAGTTTTAAAAATTGTATTTAAAGCATTAAACATTATAAAATATTAAGTCGTATGGTGGGTTTTTATGATTTAGAAGCTCAGGTCTTCACTTCTTAAAAATTGCCTTGTCTTTGCATAATTTTTCTCCATTTTTGTGTTCTTTTTGGAATTTCAATAAGTCAGGATAGTTAATCCTCAAAATTAATATCTCTAATTTTCTTTTCTCTATTTCTTCATCTTTCATGAGATTTTCTCCTTGTTTCACATCATTGTTCATTTTGGATAGATCAGGAAAGAAAGGTACAGAGAACAAGTAGTCATCCAGAGAAAGACAAAAAGAAAAAGTAATCATTCAGATCATTCAACTAATTGGTACTTAAATCGCTGTTTGAAAGCAACCTGGTCATCTGACTTCAGAGTACATGACCTTAGCCACTACACACTACTACCACTTTTAGAAAATATGCTTATAATAACTTGATGTTTAGTGAATAATTGTGTCTCATAAAGAATATAAATAACAAAGAGTTATTGCTATGCATTTATAATGCCATAACCACTAAGCTCAGTCGCAGCTGATTCTTGTGACCCCATTGATTATACAGTCCATGGAATTATCCAGGCCAGAATATTGGAGTGGGTGGCCTTTCCCTTTTCCAGGGGATCTTCCCAACCCAGGGATCAAACCCAGGTCTCCCACATTGCAGGCAGATTCTTTACCAGCTGAGCCACAAGGGAAGCCCTTATAATGCCATAATTGAATAAAATATTAGGCTTTATAAAAATCACAAGAATGTCCCAGGTATTTTAAATTTAGAACTGTGATAAATCTTGGTGCCTGCCTTTTCCAGTAGAGTTTTATCCCAGATTGCAAAATCCTCAAGATCACAGTCCATGTTCTGTTAAGTTTCAGAGTGTAGAATGGACAATTTATAACAGTTTATTATGAATTATGCATAATGGACATTCATAGGTTATTGACAGTATATTATTTATATGAATGACTTAAAATATACAAATGGCTAATTGGACAGCATACTTAAAATTAGGCTGGCAGTTCTGTTCCCTTTTAGAAAACAGAGAAGTGCAGATGATACATGTCATGTTTTTAATTTCATTTTTTTAACTATAGCAATAACTTAGAATTGCTATAAAAGTGGTAAATCCTTATTTATTTTACTTTATTCTTTTTTTCTAACACTATTTTCTAAGAGATATTTCTAAAATGATTTGAAGATCTGTTGAGTATTTGGGGATAGGTTTTTTATTTAAGCCATTATTTCACAGTTTTGTTCATAATTTTGGAATAAAGCAATAAAATTGTGTAAATTATCAAATTCATTATAATTCATACAGCTGTAGTAGCATGTGGTACATACATGACATTTAGAATAGCACTCATAGAAAAACACGAGACAAGAGAATTACCCACATTTGGCTTTGTGGTCTTCTGGCATAATAAAAGTCAAGTATTGAGTTCCACTTTGAATGTTAGCATTTTCCAATCTAACGAGTAGTCCTTGATGTAGTCTCCTGAAGCATATGCTAAATTAACTATGAAAACAAAGAAAGATTGAAACATGAGTTAAAAATTGTTGGCAAATACTGAATGAAGAGTTATGGCCTGTAAGAATGGAGGAAGAGCACTACAGGGTAGAACTTGAATGAGATGAAAAAACAAGAGAATCGGTTCAGTTCAGTTCAGTCGCTCAGTCGTGTCCGACTCTTTGGGACCCCATGAATCGCAGCACGCCAGGCCTCCCTGTCCATCACTAACACCTGGAGTTCACTCAAACTCACGTCCATCGAGTCAGTGATGCTATCCAGCCATCTCATCCTCTGTCATCCCCTTCTCCTCCTGCCCCCAATCCCTCCCAGCATCAGAGTCTTTTCCAGTGAATCAACTCTTCGCATGAGGTGGCCAAAGTACTGGAGTTTCAGCTTTTTCAAATTCCTTCCAAAGAATACCCAGGGCTGATTTCCTTCAGAATGGACTGGTTGGTCTTCTTGGGACTCTCAAGAGTCTTCTCCAACACCACAGTTCAAAAGCATAAATTCTTCAGTGCTCAGCTTTCTTCACAGTCCAACTCTCACATCTATACATGACCAATGGAAAAACCATAGCCTAGAGAATAATTGTTGTCTACTTTCCCATTCTGCTATTTTCTACTGTTTTAGTTCCATTATGAACTTTAAAGGCTGTCAATTTGTTCTTACTTACTTTTTAAAATCAAAAGTATTTCAGATTTGCCAATATATTTTACTAATTTCTTTGCTAACCAATGTTTTTCCTTCCTACAACTCCTACCAAATTTAGCTTTTTTCTTATAGTCCATCCTTAAAAGATTTTATAAAGTGGAAGAATCTCAGTTTTTTAATAAAATGTCTTTTTTCTGCTCTCAGTCTTGAGTCTAAGGATGAAAGTGAAAGTGAAGTCACTCAGTCGTGTCCGATTCTGTGACCCCATGGACTGACTGTAGCCTATCAGGCTCCTCCGTCCATGGGATTTTCCAGGCAGGAGTGCTGAAGTGGATTGCCATTTCCTTCTCCACGGGAACTTTCTGACCCAGGAATCAAACCCGGGTCTCCAGCATTGCAGGCAGACGCTCTACCATCTGAGCCACCAAGTTTTCACCTGTTTTTCAAAACTGAAGATATTTTAGTTCTGGCCACCACTTTTGTACATGAGAAGTCTGCTACCATTCCAGCTATCTCTTTTAAGACCTTATCTTTTTATTTAATGTTTTGTATTGACACTACAATTTATTTCAGTGTAGATTTGTTTTTATTTTACTCAGATCTTATGGTCTCCTTCCATTTAAAACTTACATGTTTATTTACTTCTGGAAAAGTTTCTGTTAATTCTTTGAATATTATTTCTATTTTATTCTCTTCTTTTAAAGATTCCATTATATGTATATTAGTTATATATAATCATTTGTACTTTTTAATATTTATTTCATATTTCACATCTGCTTTAGTCTTCATGTTGCTCATGGGGTGATTTTTCAAGACAGTCTTATAATGAACTAGTTTGCTCTTCCACTGGTTTTATTCTGCTGTTTAACCTTTCTATTGATTTTTTTTTTAATTTCAGAGACTATATATTTAATTTCCACATTTGCTTGAGATAGCTAGCTAGTTAACTAGATATATTTTAAATACACACACAAATTCTTGCTTCTGAAGTATATTTTTTCCTTTATATTCTTGAACACAATGTTTTTAATTCTACAATTTCCTTTATCACTCTTTTGGAGTGAAATTATGCCATTTTTTGGCTTGCAGACCTTTTGTTGATTAACAATGTTGTGTTAGTTTCAGCTGTACAGCAAAGTGATTCCATTACATGTATACATGTATCTATTCTTTTTCAAATTATTTTCCCACTTGGGTTATTGCAGAATATTGAGTAGAATTACCTGTACTATACAGTAGGTCCTTGTTGATTATCTATTTTAAATAAAGCATTGTGTACATGTTCATCCCAAACTCCCAGTATACCCCTCCCCTTCACTCTTCCACCTGGCAACCATTAATTTGTTCTAAGCCTGTGAGTCTATTTTTGTTTTGTAAATAAGTGCATTTGCATCATACTTAGGTATTAAAAGAAATTAACTATATGGTTCTTTGGGAGAATCTAAGTGGTACAGGCAGATCTTTGTGAAGAAGGGCTAAGAATGAGGCATTCAGCAGATGCGCAGGGCCTGAGACTCTGCTTCAGGGCCTGCCCTCTCTGCCTGCCTTCTTCTCTTGCTTGTTAGTTGGTTTCTGGCTGAAACTAGTGTTGGAAGATTATGGCTGGAGATGGCAACTTAAAAAGAAATGCAAAATGTGAGAATTGAGAGTTAAGTTTTATTTGGGGCACAATGAGGACTACAGCCTGGCAGACAGCATTTCAGATAGCTCTGAGAAACTGCACCGGGCAGAGGGGAGATCTATATACATGTGATTTTGGTGAAGAGAGGAATACGTGCAATCCAGCACATAGTTTTTTCAGAAGGTTATTGCTAGTTACAAGGAGCAGTTGTCACCGTGAAGGATTTGAGTGCTTTTCTAGATATGAGGAGATACAAGAATTGGGCTCATAAATTTGCTCCTGAAAATATCTGACTATCCAAAGACCTGTTCTGCCAGTTTTTCCCAAAGCACTAAGTGCCTCATTTCTACTCTCCATCCTGAACTCCTTTCAAGGGGTATTAAAAATCATCAGCTGCAGCAGGACATGATTTAATCTCTGTAGAGGTAGCTGGCAAGTGTCCATGGCAAGTGCCAATTTGTAGCTGACAAAGAGAAAAAGAGAGAAAACAGAGCTGTTCTCTTCCACTTCTTTGCCACAAAGGGCCAAACTCACAGGGGTACATCTCCACCTTGCTTTTGGCTTCTCCCAGATAGGTGTACCATTTCCACCAGGTGAAATGATACCCAGGCTTCAGAAACATGTCTCCTTCCTCAGTTTCTATGAACAAGTGCTGTTAGTGGATTCCTACCTATTGTTGCTAATCTCTGTCCCCTGTTTGGTATCAGTTCCTCCATCTCCTATGTCACTAATGTCCCTGCGTTCAGTTCTCTCTGTTGTAAACATTTGAAGTGTTTTTTTTTTTGAGATACTAGATAAAACTAGGTGATGAAACATGTTCTAGAAAGCACAAAGTATATATTTGAAGAAAATATTGTTTCTATGGATTATGGAAAACCACCAGAAAGTGTTGAGAATATAATATTATTATTTCAAGTAAATAATTGTGTGCTAACATAGAAGTAAAAATTTATGAGTGGTGTTAAGTTGAAGTTTTTGAAGATTTTCAATTTTCTAAGAGATTATTTTTATTGGAATGTGAACTTACAGATTCTGTGTATCACTCTCTGCAGTCTTCAAATCCTGGCTCCACCACTTATTAGTTCCATGATATTGTGTAAGTTACTTTGCTTCTCTGTGCTTCCATTTACTCATCTGTAAAATGGAAATAATAATAGTAACTACCTTGTAAAGTACTTAGAATGATGCCCAGATACAATGGACACTGAAATTATTAGCTGTTATTTACCAATTTTGAAAGTGAAGAAATTATTATTATTTTCCTTCAGGAGGTGAGGAATGGTCCATTTGCTTTGCCTAACTTAGACCTGGAAAATCCCATGGATGGAGAAACCTGGTGGGCTGCAGTCCATGGGGTCACTAAGAGTCAGACATGACTGAGCGACTTCACTTTCACTTTTCAGTTTCATGCATTGGAGAAGGAAATGGCGACCCACTCCAGTGTTCTTGTCTGGAGAATCCCAGGGGCGGGGGAGCCTGGTGGGCTGCACTCTATGCGGTTGCATAGAGTCGGACATGACTGAAGTGAGTTAGCAGCAGCAGCAACTTAGACCCTATGGAAAAGTGGAAGTAAATGTGAGAAGAGTTGATAGGCTTCAGATTTCTAAGAACCTTGTATGACATACACAATTTAAGTATTTATAATATGAGGAACCATAAAACTGTTAAGAGAGATAGTTATATTTATCCTTTTTGTTTGTTTGTTTAATGCTTTATTCCATTTCACAGTACTGTATTGATTCTGCCATACATTGACATGAATCAACCACAGGTGTACACGATCTCCCCATGCTAAAGCCCCCTCCCACCTCCCTTCCCTGCCCATCCCCCCGGTTCATCCCATACACCGGCCCCAAGCATCCTGTATCCTGTATTGAACATAGACTGGTGCTTCATCTCCCATTTATCTTTTTATAATTATCTTTTTAAGAGCATAACCTCTGGTACCTTTAGATAATGGGATTGGAGGAAGGTAAGGGTGGAGACTAGGAGAAATCCTCGAAGCTCTAGAAGCCCTCTGGGACAGATGTTTGTGTGTCTGGCACCTTTGCGTGTCATGTGGCACCCCTTCCACCATGCAGGAGCGACTCCAGGTAGGAACATATGGTTTGGTCAACAGACTTCCTAATCCAGAGGCCATTGTGCAATTAACAAACTGCGTTTACACTGCAAACAGCTCTAGATTGACCGAGGGCCTGAGAATGCCTGGTAAGAATTATTTAAGGAATAAAATAGATTTCAAGAGAATTCCTCATAGGTTAATTGTTAGGCTTCAGTAATATTCATATGTAGATGATGCTCACTCCTCACAGAGGTTTAACCTCAGTACCCATATGAATCCTTTGCAAATGATAATAGGCAAGCATGCACTAACAGATTACAAAATACAATAAAAAAAACTATCAATATTCTCAAACAAAATATTAAAGTCAGTGTGGCTCTCTACTAAGGAAGTTCAAAGATATATAGCACAACAGTAATAATAATGCATCTTTATTTTGTGGTTTGCTTTTTTTTTTTTCCATCAAGGCAAATTCTGCCTTACTACTAGATCTGTTTCTTCCTCATAGAAAGAGAGCAAATTTATGTTTCAAACAAAATGCTTTGGCGTATTCTCCAAAACTTTCTAATAAAAAGCCTAAGCAGCTATGTTGTTTGTTACAAATGAATACATCATTTCATATACATAGGAAATATTCATTAAGTATCCATTGTGGGCTGTCTGTGAAGTCTTTGATTCTTGCAATGCCTGTAAACTTTGTGCTCTATTAGTATTTGTAAACCACCCATTTTGAATGAAATATAGTGTGTAATTTTTTATAATCTGAAATTTTTAATTCTTTCTTCTTAAATGCACTTTGAGTGTTTCAAATTTGCAAACACACTTTGGTCAAATTTGGGAGCATATTGCAAGCATCATTTCTTTGGCTCTGTCAATAGCTTACCTAATTTAATGGGTATATTTTAGCACATTTTTCATTAGATGATAGCTGCCACAGATAGGAATGCTATACTCATATGAGAGTTACAGCTGTGATGATAAGTATAAATGTCAATTCAAAAATTATGGACTGAGGCCTCCAGCTAGATCATCCACCAACACAGTTCGGCATATCTAAATTCATAAAAATAAGTGATGGATGTCAACACTTTCTAATTAGTTGACAAGCCAGAAGTACCTGAATATAACTAAGTTTTGCAACAAAATTAGACATAATGATAATTTTTTAGTATTTTATTCATATTGTTCATATATAATTTCAAATGTATAAATCTATTTAAAGAAATAAAAAGACTTAAAAATTTTTCCAGGCAAGTTTAAC
>SJYC01143380.1:0-30809 GCA_006408675.1 Madoqua kirkii
GCTTACTCCTTGGAAGAAAAGTTATGACCAACCTAGATAGTATATTCAAAAGCAGAGACATTACTTTGCTGACTAAGGTCCATCTAGTCAAGGCTATGGTTTTTCCTGTGGTCATGTATGGATGTGAGAGTTGGACTGTGAAGAAGGCTGAGCACCGAAGAATTGATGCTTTTGAACTGTGGTGTTGGAGAAAACTCTTGAGAGTCCCTTGGACTGCAAGGAGATCCAACCAGTCTGTTCTGAAGGAGATCAACCCTGGGATTTCTTTGGAAGGAATGATGCTAAAGCTGAAACTCCAGTACTTTGGCCACCTCATGCGAAGAGTTGACTCATTGGAGAAGACTCTGATGCTGGGAGGGACTGGGGTGAGGAGGAGAAGGGGACGACCGAGGATGAGATGGCTGGATGGCATCACAGACTCAATGGATGTGGGTCTGAGTGAACTCTGAGAGATGGTAATGAACAGGGACGCCTAGCATGCTGTGGTTCATGGGGTCGCAAAGAGTTTGACACGACTGAGCAACTGAACTGAACCAAGACAGCATATTAAAAAGCAGAGCCATTACTTTGTCAAAAAAGGTCTGTTTAGTCAAGAATATGGTTTTTCTAGTAGTCATGTATAGATGTGAGAGTTGGGCTATAAAGAAAGCTGAGCGCCAAAAAGTTGATGCTTCTGAACTGAACCAAGACAGCATATTAAAAAGCAGAGCCATTACTTTGTCAAAAAAGGTCTGTTTAGTCAAGAATATGGTTTTTCTAGTAGTCATGTATAGATGTGAGAGTTGGGCTATAAAGAAAGCTGAGCGCCAAAAAGTTGATGCTTTTGAACTGTGTTGCTGGGGAAGACTCTTCAGAGTCCCTTGGACTGCAAGTAGATCCAGCCAGTCCATCCTAAAAGAAATCAGTCCTGAATATTCATTGGAAGGATTGATGCTGAAGCTGAAACTTGGCCAGCTGATGCAAAGGGCAGTCAGTCTTTTCATTTGAAAGGACTCTGATGCTGGGAAACTTTGCAGGCAGGAGGAAAAGGGGACAACAGAGGATGAGATGGTCGGATGGCATTATGAACTCAATGGACATGAGTTTGGATGAACTCTGGGAGTTTGTGATGGATAGGGAGGCCTGGCATGCTGCAGTTCATGGAGTCTCAGTCGGACATGACTGAGTGACTGAACTGAACCTATGGAACTGGATGTCATGATCCTCATCTTTTTTGAATTTTAAGCCAGCTTTTTCACTCCTCTTTATCCTCATCAATAGGTTCTTTAGTTCCTCTTCACTTTCAATATTAGAGTGGCATCATTTGCATATCTGAGGTTTTGATATTTCTTCTGGCATCCTTAAATGTATGACATGGCAGTATAAAGCCAGTTTCTCCTTGAGACTATCAATGATCCTTGAATGTCTGGTAAATCATCATCACTGGCTTTATAAATCACACATCTGTTTCTTTTCCAACTGAACAATGCTTTATCTATCTTTATATTATGTTAGGCATTTCACTCTCTACCTGAGCAGTTTAAAGGGTAGTTAAGATGTGATATTTTTCACAGCAGTTTTTCTGTTTAACTTTGTCCAGTTTGTCCTTATTACATATCAATTCAAAATATTTGACTGAGATAATTTGGTATTGATTATTTTTCACTGTCATTTGGAGTTCAAATTGGATCTTGATAAATACTTGAGACTTTTTAATGGCTACTTTATTAATATGTGTTCACAGTTCTAGCTTGGCTCCAGTTTGATTTGGAGTGGTGAATTCAGACTCCACTTTCCATAAAAACAAAACCAACAGCTCAGAGATAAAGCAAGAACACTTTTCACTGCATTTTTGTTAATAACTCTTTCCTCTTTTTTCTTACATTCAAAGCCAACAAAGGATTTCTTAAAAGCTGAGTGGCCACCTGACCTTAGAACTTTGTAAGGATGGATGGTCACAATATGCTGCCACCTTATTATTCTAGTTCCCTGGACAGAACGGACTACCAATCATTATTTTCAAAAATCACATAGCAATATTTTTCTTCCTTTTTCTATACATAGGCATAACTACATTTTCATATTTTAAATTCTTATTACTTTTGTTTATTTTTTTTTACCATGAATTATTTCTATTTAGTTTTTAGACTTAATAGAAGCTTAAGTTAAAGTGACAATAACTGATAAATATTCCATATTTTAAGATTTAGCAAACATCTACAACTCAGTAAGAAAAGTACTTTTTGAGACACTAAACATTAAAAAAAAAGAAAAGATTGACAACCTTTTTCTATGCATTGTGAGATGAAGATTACATTTTGGGAGTCAAAGGACCTGAGTTCAAGTCCTTCCTCTGGCCCTCATGTGTTGTCTTGCCTATGTTATTTAATTGCTTAGCCTTCCTGTTGTCTCATCTATAAATAGTAGTGCACTGATATCTACTTCAGAATTGTCAAGAAAATGAAACAAATTATATGACGGTGTTTTGACAAATGTAATGTGTTATGTCAAAACCCTCAAATGGGCTAGAATCTATCTGAGTAAAGGACCCAAACATTGAAATGAAGAATAATACTAGCTGGAAAGTCTTTGGTTACACTTCCAAACATTTAGTAGATATGGTTTTTCCTGTGGTCCTGTATGGATGTCAGAGTTGGACTGTGAAGAAGGCTGAGCGCCAAAGAATTGATGCTTTTGAACTGTGGTGTTGGAGAAGACTCTTGAGAGTCCCTTGGACTGCAAGGAGATCCAACCAATCCATTCTGAAGGAGATCAGCCCTGGAATTTCTTTGGAAGGAATGATGCTGAAGCCAAAACTCCAGTACTTTGGCCACCTCATGCGAAGAGTTGACTCATTGGAAAAGACTGTGATGCTGGGAGGATTGGGAGCTGGAGGAGAAGGGGACGACAGAGGATGAGATGGCTGGATGGCATCACAGACTCGATGGATGTGAGTCTGAGTGAACTCCAGGAGTTGGTGATGGACATGGAGGCCTGGCATGCTGCAATTCACGGGGTCGCAAAAAGTCGGACATGACTGAGCAACTGAACTGAACTGATAGAGAAAAATCAGAAGGCAAGAACTGAGTATATTTAAAGTTGTTGAATTTGTTTCTGAGTGTAATCAGAAGTTAAAAGTAGATGTTTAAGGATAGGTAAAATTTGGAATTTAAAAGGAGAATATTCCAAATGTTTCTGCCAGGATAGAGCAGACTTCATCAATCCATTGAAACATTTATTAAATACTTATGGCCTATTGACCGTAGTCTAGGCCCTAGAAGGAATATCAAGAAAGATGGAGTAGCAATGGAAAGAAAAAGGTGTTTGACTTGTATCACATGGCAGACACTTTAAACTTACTGACATGGCAAGCCTTTGACTGTTGCTCCGGCCACTCTTCCTATTTTTGATAGTACCTGTCCTAGCTGCAGTCTTCTCACCAGACCTCACCGTACCTCTGAACCTACAGGATGAACTCACTGAATTCCCATTTCCTACATCTTCAAGTATACATATTTCTATTTACAAGGGTTCCCAAAGCCAGTATTAGAACTAGTGTAAGGCTGTTTTAGAAGCACTTTTTGTTTGTTCAGTCACTCTGTCATGTCCAACTCTTTGCAACCCCATGGACTGCAGCACGCCAGACTTCTCTGTCCTTCACCATCTTCTAGAGCTTGCTCAAACTCATGTCCATTGAGTTCATGATGCCATCCAACTATCTCGTCCTCTGTTGTCCTCTTCTCCTCCTGCCTTCAATCTTGCCCAGCATCAGTATCTTTTCTAATGAGTTAGTTCTTCCCATCAGGTGCCAAAGTATTGGAGTTTCAGCTTCAGCATCAATCTTTCCAATGAATATTCAGGACTGCTTTCCTTTAGTCTTGACTGGTTTGATCTCCTTGCAGTCCAAGGAACTCTGAAGAGTCTTCCCCAACAGCACAGTTAAGAAGCATAAATTATTTGGCACTCAGTCTTCTTTACAGTCCAACTCTCACATTCAAACATGACTACTAGAAAAATCATAGCTTTGACCATATAGACCTTTGTTTGCAAAGTAATATCTCTGCTTTTTAGTGTGCTGTCTAGGTTTGTCATAGGCTTTTTTTCCTAAGGAGCAAGCATCTTTTAATTTCATGGCTACAGTCATCATCTGCAGTGATTTTTGGAGCCCAAGAAAAGAAAGTCTGTCACTGTTTCCATTTTTTCCCCATTTATTTGCCATGAAGTGATGGGACCAGATGCTGTGATCTTCGGTTTTTGAATGTTGAGCTTTAAACCAGCTTTTTCACTCTCCTCTTTGATTTTCATCAAGAGGCTCTTTAGTTCCTTTTGTTTTCTGCCATAAGGGTGGTGTCATCTGCATTTCTGAGGTGATTGATATTTCTTCTGGCAAACCTGATTCCAGTTTGTGCTTCATCCAGCCTGGCATTTTGCATGATGTACTCTGCATATAAGTTAAATAAGCAGGGTGACAGTATACAACCTTGATGTACTCACTCAATTAATGTTAAATATATATATATCTACTTGGACCTGACCCCAGCTTATTGAATGGAAATCTTTAGCACTGAAAATGGGGGAATCTGTATTATATAAAGTTTCTCAGATAATTTTATGACCTATATTTTGGAGACACTGCCAAGAGAGTTGTGGACATGGTTGCTTATGACCTCTGATTGCTTTTTCATGCTGTTTGATATCAATCTGGCTGCCCCTATTTTTTCCCAGCAGTTGGCATGTAGGCTGCACTTTCCGGAGCTCTTCAATGAGTTGTTAGAGCATCTGTCTTGCCTGTGGTCATCTCACTTAATCTCTCCTTGCTGGCACTGTTAACACACTCCTGGCTGGTGACATGCCAAGCCTGAGAGTAACTAGAATAGCATCTTTGCTGTGTCCTGGCTGTACTCCAAGGCTTCATTCTTGGTCATTTTGTCTGACCATTTAATGAAAACTGTAGATCATAGATGACCCTGGTCATCTGGTAGAAGAGTTCAAGTAGCCAGAAGTATAATCTCAAGAGGGTGGAAATCTCACAGTTGTATTAGCTTGGACATGAACATTGTGTGTAACACATTTAATTTGATTCAAAGTATATTTCCCACTTAACATTCTGACAAGAAAATTTTAATGCTATTTTAATTTATATTCATCTACTACTGTGTTGTATATATAGTTTATAGTGAGTTTCCTTGACCCCAGTTATCTTTTTCTTGGTTCTAAAAATTTTAAATATCATAAATGAAAGCAAGCATTTCTAAAATAACTAATTGATTTTTAAAAAATCAACATGTTAATTTGCAGGTAAACATTTTTACAAATATATATATTTGTATAATATTATATTTATATTTAGCATATACTTTTTCTATATTAGCATGCATGAGTGTGGGCTAAGTCACTTGTGTCCAACTCTTTGCTACTCCATGGACTATAGCCTGCCAGGCTCCTTTCTCCATGGATTCTCCAGTAAAGAATATTGGAGTGGGTTGCCATGCCCTTCTCCGGGGAATCCTCCCAACTCGAGGATCAAACCATGACTCTTGTGTCTCCTGCATTGGGAGGAGGTTTCTTTACCATTAGTGCTACCTGGGAAGCTCCAAAGTAACTAAGTATCTTTCCCTGAAATATTTCTTTAAGAGACAGAATGGGAGTTTAGCCCAGGCAGTCCAATTCCAGAACCTGGGCTCATCACATTTAAACCATACTTCTTTGCTAATACTGCATAATCTCTTGCATATCTACTTGCGAGCATTCCCATAATGCAACATTTGGGCACCATAATTCTTCATGATCTTTGATGCCAATTAACAACCACTGTAAGTGAAACTCTCCTGGAATCCTCATCAGTACTTTCTAACATACATTCACTTTTTCTGGCATACCCTCAAGTGTAGTTACATGGAAATCAATTAGACCACTTTTGTGTTCATATATTCAATAGTCAGATACATAAAAAGAAAATTAACCCATCTAAGAGACTAGTTTGCATAGATTTCCAGCCAGGATAAGTTGTCATCCCTCATTAGTATAATCATGATGACTAAAAATTGGTTTTTAAAGTTAAATCACAATTTTGTGTAGATACTTGCATTTGTAGGTTATGTTTGTTATAGTTTACTATTTTGAGCTTGTGAATACTAGTGGTTAATTATAAGTTCACTTGAATTGTTATTATATCATCATGAAAATTCATGCATTTGCTGAAACATGTAATCAAAATTCTGCATTGAATTAATTCAAGAGTCAGAATCTAGAACATTTTGTATAATTTGCATGGTTTATACTGAAACTGCAGAGCTGGTCTTGGAAGCTCAGACTCCGCCCCTCATATATAACATTAAAGCAAATTATGCCTTAAACTCTTGTGATTTTCATTTTCTTACCTGTCATTGTATTATCATACAATGTATTATCACACACTGATAAGATTTTTTCTCACTTGAGCTTTGGGTGAAATTGTTTCAAGTTATCACACTTTGAGAAATATTTTCATGTACTTTATATACATAGCATGGGCATATGAGTGAGTACACACACACACACGCGCGCGCGCATGCACAAAGTAGTCCTTACCTATGAATAGATTGGTATCAGTAAGTATATTTGGAAAAGTGTTTTTTAGAACCAGTGACAGCCTCTCATAGGAATAGTGTTATGTTACTGCATGCATGCTAAATTGCTTCAGTCATGTCTGGATGTTTGCAACCTTATGGACTATAGCCCACTGGGTCCCTCTGTCCATGAGATTTCTCCAGGCAAGAACACTAGAGTGGGTTGCCATGCCTTCCTCCTGGGGATCTTCCCAACCCAGGGACTGAACCCAAGTTTCTGATGTCTCCTGCAGCGGCAGCAGGTTCTTTACTACTAGCCCTATTATGTTACTATTCCAGTACAAGAATGTTATTTACTCATATTTCATGCCATTTTACATATTGCTTTTATGGATCATCCTTTCCCAGTTTCCTCTCTAGACACTAGAAATATGTCTCTGTACCACTAACCTTAGGAGATCTTCCACTACTGTAACCTATGACAACAATGCTGTTTTCAATATATGCTATCAGCCAGCACAGTGTTATTCCATTAGAATAATTATGTAGATGTTAATAAGCCATGTTTATATATTTTTTTTCTTTCTAGGCCATTATAGAGTATTGAGTAGAGTTTCCTGGGCTATATAGCAGATTCTTATAAGTTTATGTCTTTATTTTCAAAATGATGCATATCACTGTTTTGTTCTGAATTTTCAAATCTTGAACACTCAATAGTTGCTGATTGTTTTCAAAATAAGTAGAGTGTACTAATGGTGGCACAAAACTGTAAGGTTTACTAAAACTAGAAAATACTAATCACAGAGTATATTCTGTTTAATGTTCCAAGTCAAGTTGCATTTGGTGCATTTATTATTATTTTCTGGTTGTCAGCATTGAAAGTAACTGAGAAGTGCACTTTTTATTAGCCATATTTTCAAGGAGTCACAATTAATTTAGAATTAGAAAACCCTTCTCAATTTAATCATTGGCACAGAGAAAATCAGCAAGTAAAGTCTGAAAAGCTGGTATTCAGAATGCTGGTGAAAGGTTTTTTCTTTCTGAAGTGTAACCTGATTTTTAATAAGTATGTTTGCTTTGTAAGTAACCACTTTTTAATCAATGGGTCTCTGACTTACTCAGTTTAGATAATTATAACAAAATACCACAGACTGGGTGGCTTAAGCTCACACTTTTCTCACACTTTTGGAGTCTTGGAAGTCTGATATAGAGGCACCAGCAGAGTTGATGCCAGAGCTCTCTTCCTGGTTTATAGATGAGTGTCTTTTCACTGTATCCTCCTATGCAGGGAAGAGGGAGCTCTAGTCTGTCTTCTTCATTTTATAAAAACACTAATCCCATTTATGTGTGCCCCACTCTCATCACCTGAACTAATCTAGTTACTTCTCAAGGATTCCACATCAAAATACTGTTACTTTAGGGGTTAGAGTTTCAACCTGTGAAGGAAGGAGATGGGAGGAGTGGAGAAGGGTAGGGACACAAACATTCAACCCATAAGAGTCCCTAATTGGAGAATGTGCATATGAGTTTCATCCACATGGGTTTCTATATTTTTAAATTGGAATGCCTTAGAAAAGTCAAGCCCTCTCCAGTTTACTAAAGTCCCTGCCACTCCTGACTGTCCTGCTCCTTGCTCAGTACTCTTAAGGATGTGGTCTTCTAAGCATCTCTATATACCTGAATCCTTGATTCTTGATCTAAATCATTGAATTTTTAAAAATGTATCAAGATTTTTATATTAAACTATCCTTTTAATTTCCTCCTATAGGATGGAGAACTTAATACGGGGAAGGAATCCCCCACAATATCAGAGAAGTCCTTGTAAAGAAGTTCGTGCAGCACTTCGGAAGAGGCCTGAAGAGGAGTGTAAGTATGTTTAATGGGATTAACTTTGTTCTAGATAGAGGTAGGTGAGTAGCATAACAAAACTACAATCTTAACCTTTAAGTGATCAATCAAATAATAGAGGTATTTAACAATTACTTGTTGAATCTAATAGAAATTACTGTAAAAAATATCATATGGTACCTGGGTTTAGGCATTAAGAGCATTGTTTTCCTTATTGTTTCTTGTGTACTTCAAAATGCTCTACTGATAATTTGGTTCTGTGTTCAAATGAGATTGGAAAAGGCCGCACAGTTTACCACATCTTTCTTAGACATATGTCCCATGAATACTGCTTCTGAAGAAGTTAAAAACATTTTTAATTTGTTTTAAATGAGCATTTTCCAGTTTCGTTTGACTACAGTACTCTTTCAACCTTAAAAAAAAAAAAAAAAGACAACAAACCAAGGACTCTTTGAAAACCACTGCATTAGTCTAAAGAATAAATGTCTAGTGGCAAATATAAATCCATTGCTCAAAATGAAATATTTGAATTAATTGAATTTAGGAACAGATTTTGAATGAGTCATGTATTCCCTCATAAAGCCATTTTAATCCATCTTTAAGTTATCAAAATGTTACAATATATAATTGCAGAGATCTTGTCTAAATGTTTCTAGTCTATAGCATTGTTAGAGATGTTTTTATCATAGTATTTGTATTTTAAGTTTATAAGATGACCCATAATACTAGCTTTCCACATGGCATTTGCATCTGGTTATTTTCAAGGAACTAAATCGCAATTCATTATAACAAAAATTCATCTGAATGATGTATTTCTTTAGGAATTTACATTGTGTTAAGGATAGAGCTAATGCAGTGGATTCACTGGCATAAGCAATTTAGTAGACTTTTAAGGTTATATTGGTATGTTAAATTAGTTTGAAGTACACTATTCTGGGTGAAGATCAAATATATTAAATCTGGGCACACTCATGGCAAGCAGTGTGCTTTTGTTTTCTTTCATTTCATTACAAAGTCAATAGATGATCTGATTGGATTGGCATCTATGTCATTCGATATAGTGTTTCATTTTGGTATATTTATAACTTCCAACATTCTAAACAATATCCAAGTAAAACTAAAATTTGAAAATGAAGATATAATTAATGGGCATGTTAAACAAAAACTGTAAAATGCAGACGTGCATAAAACCATTCCTTCTTTATTGGGTTCACCAGGATTTCTCCTCTTTGATGGTTTAACACAATCAACTTAGTCTCTGTTATAGTTCTGCAGGTTTTATTTAGAAACTTAGAAAGGATTTTAAGAATAAAGCTATAGTTGATTCTCTTGGAATCATAGAGTATATTTAGTATATATAAAGTCATTTTTCAGCCCTCTTATACTGAGTTGGTCTAACCCAGAGGTTAACCAGCTACAGTCAAATATATCCTAACACCTCTTTCTGTAATAAAATATTATTAAAACAGAGCCATCTCTGCTCATTTAGGAATTGTGTATGGCTGCTTTTCACAGCAAATGAACAGCTGAGAAGCTGTGACAGAAACTATATGGTCCACAAAGCCAAAAGTATTTCCTTGATTCTTTACAGAAAAATGTTTTAAAACACTAGTCTAGGCCGGTGGGTCTCAAAGTGTGGTTTACAGACCAACAACAGCACCTGGGAATGTGCTGTTGAAACACAAATTTTAAGGTCTACAACCTACATCTACTGAATCCAAACAGCTGAGAGTCAAGTCCTATAATCTGTGTTTTGAAGAAGCCCTAGAGGAGATTCTGATGCAAGCTCAAACCTAAACACCACTAGGCTAAGTCAAGTGACTGGCTGTAAGATGACATTAAATTACCGTGGTTACAAAAGACTAATAATAATAGACACATTTCAGAGCTAAGTCTTTGTTGTTTAATGTAAGTTACATTAAAAAAAAAACAAACCCTATTTATTCTGTTATAATAAGCCATTCCTCAACAACTGGATCATGGCAGTCAAGACAATTTTTGAAATATCACTACAGGAGCTCAACTGGATTGACTATGTTGTTGAACATGGAAGGACATAATAAGAAATGAGAAACATACAAAGTAATATTCTCTCGCATTATTCCCTGTTAGTTTAATACATAATTCTTCTTGTCTGGTATTGACTTGACTGCTGTTAATTCCCTAAGAAAGAATCCTCTTTTTTAGAATGAGAGCAATACAGTAGTTAATTAAGACGTTAACTTTAAAGTTACACACAGGGATTTATTCTTTAATGTGACACAATATGATCAGATGCAGGACCCTGGGTATTATATTCTTAATCGAAATGAGTCAGTCTGCTTATTTGAAAGATGAGGATAATTAAAGAGTCTTCCTTGAAAATTTGTTTGGAGAATTAAGGACAATTTATATTAAGTACCTGGTATAGAACTTGGGATGTGGCAAGTTTTCTTTCTTGCTTTCTTTCTCTTCATCTATTATTGCAGTGCTTATTTTCAGCTAACCATTTGAGGATAGCAAAGCATGTTTTGATCATAGAAATGAAAATATAGGGAAATTATAGCTACTAATTTTAGAAATAATAATATACCATAAGGAACAGGTTGTAAACAAATGACACAAAGCTGGAATTCTTGCAGCAGTGTTAGATAGTAATTTGTGTTAGATAGTAATTTGTCTCACGTTCTTTCCTCTTAATTCTACAAATTCAACATGGGATCTAGATCAAGACTTACAGGTCAGCTCCTGTGGAAAGCTGCCACCTTATAAAATCATCATAGAAAGTCAAATAATAGTGGCTTCCCTTTGCTGAAAATTGAAAGAATAGTGGAACTTGACTCTGACAATGTGTGTGTGTGTGCTCTCAGTTGATAGGATCCTCCAAAGGCAAGGAAGCCCTCTTTCATTTGGAGATTTCCAAACAAGAGGGTTTAGCTGGATAACAGAATTTACACGACTTTCTTTTATAATCATTTATAATATTTTCAATGTTAGTATTGATATTAGGTCATCAGACATATTGCTTTTAACGAGTTATTTCATGTAAGTTATATGTAGCTATGCTGCATTTAGCATAGCCAAGCAAATTTTCAAGAATCAAGTACAAATTTTCAAGAATAGAGTAAAACTTGATCCTTCAAAATGGCAGATTTTTAAATATGCTCATTACTTCCCATAAAAAACAAAAGTAAAAACTTTGTCCTCAAAACCAAAGCACCATTCAGCTACAGCCCTACATTCTCCTGTCCCCAGGCAAACCTCTCTAAAGAGTCATCTATGCTCACTCCACTTACCCTCCTCTCACTCCTCCAAATCAATGCAGTCTGGCTCCTATTCAATCACTCTGCTGAGACAGCTTTTATTCAGACTCGCCATAATCTCTTTATGATGCTGTATTAATTTTATATTGCTTTGTAATAAATTATCACAAATTTACTGTCTTAAAAAACAGTTCATCTCCATTTCTTTGGATCAAGAATCCAGGTGTGGCTTAGTTAGGTTCCCTGCCTCAGAACCAGGCTGAAGGTTCATCATGAACTCAGTTGGGGAAGAGGCCACTTCAAAGCTTACTTAGCCTGTTGGCAGAACTTGCTTTCTTATGGCTCTATGACCAAGAGTCTAGATTTTTTTATGACCAAGAGTCTAGCTGAGGGCCACATTTAGGATCTAGAGATCTCCTGCAGTTCCTTGGTATATGTAC
Organism: Madoqua kirkii; assembly: GCA_006408675.1. Lineage (NCBI taxonomy): Eukaryota > Metazoa > Chordata > Mammalia > Artiodactyla > Bovidae > Madoqua > Madoqua kirkii. The sequence continues at coordinate 12,058 of SJYC01143380.1, forward strand.
ATTCTCAATACAGTTGCTTACTTCATTATTTATACAAAATGTCAAAATATTCTTGTATTAACCAGTTTGGTAAAAATCATGATAATTAGTCAAGTTCTTGCCTTCATATTAGAAGTTATTGAACATGATTTGATGTTTATTTAATGTTCACTTGCCCTGATGACTGGAGAGTTTGGTAAATGCCAGTTCCTATCTAGAATTCTATCTGAGCGTCCCTCCATATCAGGTTGTCACCTTGCACTTTTGCTGTGATTGCTCTTGTTTTTATCTGTCTACCCCTTCTTTTGGGATTGTGTTTCCTATTTTAATGTTCTCTTTCAGAAACCATCCTTTTTAAGAATTTCACACTAAATATATATCAATGAATTAAGGCTTGAAAACCAGTCAAGCCGTCGGATGACTTACAGTGAACAGGATAGAGAAATAGGGCATAGTAAATGCAATATAAGAAGTGGGGTGCATTAATTTAAAAGACCCTAAGCCTACCTTTCTTCTCACTGACTTCATCTCAAGTTTGTGATGGATCTCTGGATACTTGGATTCTTTACCAGGTTCCTGTTTCAAATTATGTCCCAGTGATTCCAGTATGGTGTGGATGACCTGGTGTTAGTGTCAACTCACTCACTTGGTCAGGGCGCTTAGGCAGTGGGGGTAGGGGAGGGTTCATATTTGCTAAGGAAATTTGAAGTAACCCTTTACGATGGTAGCACCACGCTATGTAGTTCTAGAACTCATACATGTGGGTAACAAAGTCAGTGTGCAGAGAAAGAGTTACTGTGTTTTCCTGGGCTTCTGTTTATGCTAGGAAACTTCCTAGATGCCTCTAGAAAAGACTCCCTATCCTTTCATTAGCCTAAATTGGGATAAATCCCTATTTCTGTATCTTCACTATACACCATAAGAATGCGATGTACTCATTGGCTTAGCCTATTATACTGGACCAATAACATTTAAGAGTTGGTTTAGTATTAAAAGTCATCCTACATAATGTAAGGTAATGAATGTAATTTGGCCTATTATAATGGGAAAGGTAAAGTTACTCAACATTATATCCCATACTATTGCTTGTAGTATATATTTGTCTCTGTATATGTAGCTATCCCAAGTTGTTTTAGAGATGAGAATCGGAACATAGAAACAGAAGAGGTGGTAATTGGCAGATAAGGAATCTGAAAGTGAAAGTGTTGGTTGCTTAGTCATGTCTGACTCTTCGGGCCCATGAACTGTAGCCTGCCAGACTCCTCTGTCCATAAAATTCTCTAGTCAAGAATACTGGGGTGGATAGCCATTCCCTTCTCAAGGGGATCTCCCTGACCCAGAGATTGAACTCAGTTTCCTCCATTGCAGTTAGATTCTTTACCATCTGAGCCATAAGTTCAGATCAGTACAGTTTAGCCGCTCAGTCGTGTCCAACTCTTTGCAACCCCATGAATCACAGCACGCCAGGCCTGCCTGTCCATCACCATCTCCCGGAGTTCACTCAGATTCAAGTCCATCGAGTCCATGATGCCATCCAGCCATCTCATCCTCTGTCCTCCCCTTCTCCTCCTGCCCCCAATCCTTCTCAGCATCAGAGTCTTTTCCAATGAGTCAACTCTTTGCATGAGGTGGCCAAAGTACTGGAGTTTCAGTTTTAGCATCATTCCTTCCAAAGAAATCCCAGGGTTGATCTCCTTTAGAATGGACTGGTTGGATCTCCTTGCAGTCCATGGGACTCTCAAGAGTCTTCTCCAACCCCACAGTTCAAAAGCATCAATTCTTTGGTGCTCAGCCTTCTTCACAGTCCAATCTCACATCCATACATGACCACAGGAAAAACCATATTCTTGACTAGACAGACCTTAGTCAGCAAAGTAATGTCTCTGCTTTTGAATATGCTCTCTAGATTGGTCATAAGTTTCCTTCCAAGGAGTAAGCATCTTTTAATTTCATGGCTGAAATCACCATCTGCAGTGATTTTGGAGCCCCAAATATATAAAGTCTGATGGAAGCCCCCAATGATATTAAAGTGACTTCCAAGCCTCTATTTATCATGCAGAGTCCTCTTTCCCTATCTAAGCCCTATAATTTGTGGGCAGTTGTGTTTCCATTATCTTCAGTTGCTCTTTTAGCTTTCTTAAAATACAGTTTCCTTCTTGTTTGGAATGAAACTCATTTTCTCTACATCTCCCTTCCATTCTAGGGCCAGCCCTCCTTTTTGTCAAGCTTAATTATTGGCTATATTGTATAGATGAGGCTGGGGCTCCCCAGTGGCTCAGTGATTTAAAAAAATCCACCTGCAGTGCAGGAACTGCAGAAGATGCAGGTTCAATTCCTGGGTTTGGAATATCCCCTGGAAAAGGGCATGGCAACCCACTCCAGGATTCTTGCCTGGAAAATCCCATGGACAGAGGAGCCTTGTGGGCTACAGTCCATAGGGTCACAAAGAGTCAGACACAACTGAACTGACTTAGCCCGCATGTACATAGATGAAGCTGTAGGATCTCAGACATGTTAAATAATTCATACAGTGTCACACAACCAGTCAGTGCCAAAGCTGGGATGCAAATGTTAAATTTGACTCCAAAAGCTATCTTATTCCTACTGTTCCATGCTATATGCCTACACACATGATTCTATGCCCTCATTTTAGCTCTCCAGGATTCACTTCCTGCTTAATTCTTAAAACATTTTTAAGCATAAATTATCATACAAAGAAAAGTATATAGCATGTATATAGCTTAAAGAGTTAGAAACTAGCACGCATGTATCTAAAACATCAGAGTTGCTGAATTATAGATTCCTACTTAACTCTGTTTATCCCTTTAGTTTGGCATATTCATTCTAGAAAACTAGTCTTTCCTACTTTTCATTTCTGAGGTCTTTCTTTACAGTGACCATTTTTAAGTCCTACAACAGTCAAAGGAATAATGTATATGATTTTTGTACCAGGGGACTCAAAAGAAACAAATGGTCAGTAATTTCTTATTAGCTTGAAAATCTTATTATTTGTTTTATTTTTTATTAATATCTTAGATTGTGACTATACAGTGTCATAACAAAAAAAGCAAAGTTGCATTTTTAAGTTGAATTTTATCAGCACATTTGAAATTAATACATGTTACTAATAATTTGGGCATGATATATTGTAAAGATAAGATTAAAGGGAGATTAGATTAAATTAGATTCATAGCCTGAACATTCTTAGACTAATTAAAAAATTGAAATCAAGCTCATGCAAGCTTAGTACAATATTGGTATATTTTAGATAACTTTTCCATTCAAGGTGGTAACAGAAATTCAGGCAGAAATATGTCTTGAATTTTTCTCTGGAATATCCACAGATTTAAACCACCTTTCTCAGTTATCAGCAGTTATATTTGTTCCAAGACTCTATGTAAGATATAATTTTATAAAAAATCCACTAACACTAATTTTACTGGCACCTCTGGCTTAGCAAGCCATTCTTTTGAATTAGGTCTTGAATCATCACTGGGCTTTTTAAAATGCAAATTCCTTCAAGGGTAATACTAGTCAAATCTTAAGACTCTGTAACATAAAAGTGATTTTAGATCACTAATCTCAGCAAAGAATCAAATCTCAAGAGAACTTTGGATGCTCAGAAAGAAAAAGGAAAGGTCAAAAAATGGTTATATAGGTGAGGAGTTTAAAAACAAATTCACTTGCTACATATTTTTGCTAAGGGTTGGTTCTGTCATCAGGTAAAAGATATTTTCACATAAAATTTCAGTCCTTTCTACATTCTTCCATTTATTTCAGTAGTAACTACCATACTAATTTATTCCTTCTTTGTGAAAAGTTCTCCTTCTCTCCTTGGCAGATGGCAGGAAGGAATACCCTCCTATTGGTCCCTGAAACACTTTGCACAGATTAATAATGCAGTACTTACAGCACAGTATTTTACCATTTGCTTGCATGTTTATTTCCTCCTAGTTGGGTTCTAAGTTGCTTAAGAGCAGACAGATACATCTTACTCATTTATCTACCACTAGCATTAAGCGTAATATTTGATATACAATTATCACACTAATAGAAGTTTACCCCCAAAAATTAACAAACTGTAAATGATGAAATTCGATTCATGCCATGATATTTATTGGAGTCTGTGCCTGTGTGTACTAAATAGCTTCAATTGTGTCCAAGTTTTTGTAACCTTATGAACTGTAGCTTGTCAGGTTTCTCTGTCCATGGGGATGCGCCAGGCAAGAATACTGGAATGGATTGCCATGTCCTCCTCCAGGGGATCTGCTGACCCAGGGATCACCCTGCATCTCTTATGTCTCCTGCATCAGCAGGCAGGTTTTTTACCACTAGCACCACCTGTGAAGCCCCTATTGGAGTTCAAAGGAATCCAATAAATAACTTCAATTTTCCAGAATAATTTTGGAACCAATTAAGGTATTGATAAGATGTCAGGAAATCAGAGATCAAGCATCAATTTTATTACTTTTAAAAACTGGATAGGAGGACATACCTGAGATGCTTGACAATTGACTTCTCACTACAAATGCATACTTAACCCAAATGCATACTTAACTCAGCCACAGCAGTTCAGGAAAATCATGGGCCTGCTCATGTGGGGAATTCCTCCTACAAAATGTATAGCATTGAGAAACAGATCAGTGTACCTTGTCTTCCCTAAAGCAGGTTCACCCCAAAGCAAGATGGAGAAAGGGGCTAGCCTACACATGTCAAATTCTTCAAAATTTACAAATAAGGTAAATCACTGCATTTCCTAGTAAGAGTTAGGAAAGAGATAAGAGGGTCTATAGTGTTGGAAAAATCTCTCCACACAGAAAATAAGTGAGTGGAGAAACATCATCATTTACAATAATTTTTATGTCTTAAGCTACAGAGCTTAAACATTATACCCTTAGGAAACTAGAGGGGAATTAATTAGGGCAATCTCTCCCACATATAAACTGCTATTCTTTCATGAACTCTTCTGGTATCATTGGGGGCAGAGAAGTAAAGCAGTGTAGATTTAACTCCAAGACCACTGTAGACCAAAGTCTTAACACTTCATGTTCTACTTATTATCCAAATAATGCTCTCCGTGATTAGCAAGGTTTCTGCAATATGATTAAACTGCATTCATTTATGCAACAAATATCTACTGTTTGAGTGCACATGTGTGCCTGTCTCACTGTTCTGGGTGTTTGTGATACATAGTGAGAAAAAAATTAAAAATCACAAAAGGCAAATATTTCTTGTCTCAACAATTATGCTTTTGTTGGGAAAAACAGACATTAAATAAAATAAATAGGTTAAATCCGTAGAAGGTGATTCATAGTGTAGAACAAAGAGCAAAGTTAAGGGGGTTTATGATTAGATAGACATTTGAGGGCACTTTTAAGTAGGAAAACCAGAATATGTAGAACTTCACAAATAAAGAGATGAAGGAGTTAGCCACACCAGTTTAAACTCTATGATTCTTGCATTTAAATTTAACTGGAAGGACCCTCCCATCCAGGGGTTAATTTTGACATCAGACATAGTTGGGCATAACTGAGTGACTAAAACTTTCACCTTTTTTGCATGCAATATTTTCAAACCTTTAAAAATTGTTGCCTTTGGAAGTGCCAGATATGGGGTGAATGTGAATCCGACTAATAGGATGGTTTCTACAAAGTCTGATGAGCAAGTGTCTTTAGTCCTATAACCCTAGTGCCTTTTGCCACCTGTACTGCTATGGAATTGCTTGTTGTTAGTCACTCAATCATTTCTGACAGAATTTGATGAACTGTAGCATGACAGGCTGCTTTATCCATGGTATTCTCCAAGCAAGAACACTAGAGTGGGTAGCCATTCCTTTCTCCAAGGGATCATCCCAACTCAGGGATTGAACCAAGGTCTCCTGCTTTGCAGGCAGATTCTTTACCATTTGAACCACCAGGAAGACCATGGAATTGCTTAGATCTTTATAACTGCTGTCATTGTCATCTGTTTCATCTGGAGAATTAACCTCAGCACATTCATGGCCTAAATCAGCTATTGTTTCTTCAGAAATGTATGTCTCTAGGGACTTAATGAGGTCAAGTGTCTGTTCTTTCAAGAAACTTTCTTTCTGCAACATTGGATTGTTCTGGGAAGGGCTTGAGTAGAATCTCTGTATTATCTTTTTCACAGAAGTAAAGTAACCACTTAGTGCTTCATCTCTTTCTATTGTTCTACTGATTTTAGGTTAATGTTGCCAGATAGAATACAAGTTCAGTTCAGTCACTCAGTCATGTCCAACTCTTTCCAACCTCATAAACTGCAGCACACCAGGCCTCCTTGTTTATCACCAACTTCCAGAGTCCACCCAAAACCATGTCCATTGAGTCGGTGGTGCCATCCAATCATCTCATCCTCTGTTGCCCTCTTCTCCTCCTGCCCTCAATCTTTCCCAGCATCAGGGTCTTTTCCAATGAGTCAGCTCTTCACATCAGGTAGCCAAAGTTTTGGAGTTTCAGCTTCAACATCAGTCCTTCCAATGAACACCCAGGACTGATCTCCTTTAGGATGGACTGGTTGGATCTCCTTGCAGGGACTCTCAAGAGTCTTCTCCAACACCACAGTTCAAAAGCATCAATTCTTTGGCAAGGCACCTGGATAAATTTGAATACATATACACAACAAATACATTTTTATATCTTATTTAACATTTAGAGTACATTTAAAATAAAAATATTTTTCTTTATCCGAAACTCACATAAGGGTGTTTGGATTCTACAGAAAAACAGAAACAATAGCATGTATCTCTGTGTGTGTGTGTGTGTGTGTGTGTGTGTGTGTTTCAAAAGAATTGGCTCACCTGATTATTTTGGCTGGCAAGTCCAAAATATACAGGCTGAAGAACCAAGAAGAAGCTGATATGAAAATAAGGCACCTGGATAATTTGAATACATATACACAACAAATACATTTTTATATCTTATTTAACATTTAGAGTACATTTAAAATAAAAATATTTTTCTTTATCCGAAACTCACATAAGGGTGTTTGGATTCTACAGAAAAACAGAAACAATAGCATGTATCTGTGTGTGTGTGTGTGTGTGTGTGTGTGTGTGTGTTTCAAAAGAATTGGCTCACCTGATTATTTTGGCTGGCAAGTCCAAAATATACAGGCTGAAGAACCAAGAAGAAGCTGATATGAAAATCTAAAAGTCCATCTATTAGCAGAATTCCTTCTTCCTTTGGAAAAGTCAGAGTTTTTCTAGAAATAACTTCAACTAATTGGATGAGGATTCCTAGGTGGTGCCAGAGGTAAGGAATCTGCCTACCAATGCAGGAGACACAAGAGACATAGATTCAGTCCCTGATTTGGGAAGATGTGGGGAGTAGGAAATGACAATCCAACCCAGTATTCTTGCTGGAAAGTTCCATGGACAAGAGTCTGGCACACCACAGTCCATGGGTCACAAAGAGTTAGACATGACTGAGTGCACATGTGCACACATATGCGTGTGTGTGACACACACACTCATTATGGAGGGTAATTGATTTTACTCAAATTCTACTAATTTAATATCAATATCATCCAAAAACACCCTCACAGAAGCCTCCAGAATAATGTCTGACCACGTATTTAAGCATTGTGGCCCAATCAGTTTGACCTGGAAAATCAACCATTACAGTGTCTTTTTTTTAAATTCTAAATCTGACAACACTATTTCAGGGGTCTGAACTGAGTTTCTAAGAATTTAAATTGTTCCATTGTCTAGTCCCATCTCTTCATGGGAAATAGACGGGGAAATAGTGGAAAAGTGTCAGACTTCATCTTTTGGGGCTCCAAAATCACTGCAGGTGGTGATTGCAGCCATGAAATTAAAAAACACTTACTCCTTGGAAGGAAACTTATGACCAACCTAGAGAGCATATTCAAAAACAGAGACATTACTTTGCCAACAAAGGTCTGTCTAGTCAAGGCTATGGTTTGTCCAGTGGTCATGAATGGATGTGAGAGTTGGACTGTGAAGAAAGCTGAGCACCAAAGAATTGATGCTTCTGACCTATGGTGTTAGAGAAGACTCTTGAGAGTCCCTTGGACTGCAAGGAGATCCAACCAGTCCCTTCTAAAGAAGATCGGCCCTGAGTGTTCTTTGGAGGGAATGATGCTAAAGCTGAAACTCCAGTACTTTGGCCACCTCATGCAAAGAGTTGACTCATTGGAAAAGACTCTGATGCTGGGAGGGACTGGGGGCAGGAGGAAAAAGGTACGACAGGATGAGATGGCTGGATGGCATCACTGACTCAGTGGGCATGACTTTGAGTGAACTCCGGGATTTGGTGATGGACAGGGAGGCCAGGCATGCTGCAATTCATGGGGTCACAAAGAGCTGGACACGACTGAATGACTGAACTGAACTGAATTGATATTGATCTATTTCTTTCTTTAATAATGTAAAACTGTAACTATTTCCTAGTACTTTGGTTTTTAGGTTTTCCCTGCTTTTGGACTCAGATATATTTTTTGTAATATATTTTCCTAAACTTCATCTCATGAGGTCTTCTATATGAGAGCTATTAAATCAATAAATTCTGAGTCTTTCAAAAGAATTCACTCTTCAAAGAAATCATATTCATCCTCACTTGTCTGGATTGGATAATCACACTGAGGGAGAAACTTCCCATGAAATCAGGATCAAAATCAAGCCTAGACTCCATCTCTTATTGTTCTGCGTGCCTTTTCCTGCAATGTGTCTCCTTTGAAAAAAAGTGAAAGTGAAAATCTTGGTCATGTCCAACTCTTTGCAACCCCATGAACTGTAGTCTGCCAGGCTCCTCTGTCCGTGGAATTCTCCAGGCAAGAATACTGGAGTGGGAAACCGTTCCCTCTTCCAGGGGATGTTCCGAACCCACAGTTTGAACCCAGATCTCCCTCACTGAAGATGGGTTCTTTACAGTTTGAGCTACCAGGTTAGCCCTGGATCTTCCTTTAAACAGATAACTGTATAAATTTCTGGAGTGTTTTTCTTAGGGTAAGACAGTGCCTGTACCCTCACCTGTAATGATTTTGTCACTTTGAAACTCACCTAATAATGCTTTAAATATACTTTTCTATCCTTAAATTTGTCCAGATTTTATGGATGCTTTGGTACCATGCCTGCTTTCTTTGAGTTGTAGTTCCCAGTTGCTGTCATTCTGGAGTCTTTATCTACTGCTTTGAAAGGCCACATCCTCTGTAGTTTCCCAGACCCTGCCATCTCTTGGGGATTCATTCCAGCTTGCTCTCTGAAATGCTGTCTCTCTGCTGCCGGGAGCCAGCGTGAGGAATCCTGCCCATGGCAAAGGTCATGAGGAAGGAAGCCTGACAAAATGACAAAACACAAAGGTATGATCTGGCTTCAGGGGTTCCCCCTGAGTTTTCCTGAACATCTACCCCCTAAAACCAGAGTCTGCCTGCCTTATTGTACTGTGCTTTTCCACTCTTCTGACATTCTCTGGAAAAAAGTTAATTCAGGGCTTCAGTCTCCTGCATATGAAAGGAATGTTTCAGCTCAGACTCCTCTGATGGCTCTCTAACTTGCCTGACAGGTTCCCCCGGACATTTTACAATGTGTGAGTTGCTTACAGGTCCCCAACCGTGAAAGGCACAAAACTTAAAGCATCTTAAAGATACAGAGCCTTTTCTAAAGAGCTAAAACATATTGGAGACAGGTTTTCACTGTTGACTCAATGACTGCTGCCAGGGCTCCATATTCTTTATCTTTTAGGAATCTGAGGGATATTAATCAATGTAATTGGGATATAGAAAAGGGAATATAGTAGTTTTGATGTTAGCAACACTAGATTTTTGAGTTAATTACTTTTCTCTTTGTTATAAGTCACTGTACTTCTTTCATTGTTATAAATTGTTGTGTCTTTGCTATGTAAGAATGTAACTTTATTTAGTGCTTTTGAGAGTGGCACCAGACTTTGAGAAGAACAACATTTTTAATACCAATAAGTCTTCTGGTTGACAAACCCTTACCAGAAAAGGGCAGTAAAATGTTAATTGGCCTTCTGGGCAGAAGATTATGTAAATCACCTAAGGCTTGTGTATACAACTAAGTATGCAGAGAAAAAGCCTGGTCTCTATAAGAGTCGGGGCTGTTGACGCTACATAATTTTATATTATCCATTAATCTCTATATACAAAAAAAAGGCATAAAAGGCCTTTACAACAATAGAGGAGGGGCCAGTCACTGGACTGGTTTCCCCCGTGTGGTCTGTTCTCCTTCTCTCCTTTTCTGGCTGAATTTCCATCTGGAGAGTGGAGGCTTGCCTTGTCTACTTACTTGTCCCAGCTTCTAAGATCCACATGAGAGGGAGCCCAAGGTGGGGCACCCCCCACTATTCAAGAGGACACCAGTGGCCTAACATAGATGGTGCAAGTTCCTTGTCTGGAACTTTATTGGTTTTCCATATAAAGTTATTCAGCATCTTTTCTCCACTAATTTTCCTACTACACTATTTCTTCCTAATCTCTCTTTATATTTCTAATTAAATAAATAAGTTTTTCCTTGCCACGCCATCTCCTCTTCAAATTCCCTGGATCCACTGGGGCAGGACCCCAGCACTCTGCTTTGGTTTGATTTCTTTAGGCTACAGTCATAACTGTTTGACTTGATGCAATTGAAACATCTTTTGTTTTTCTACTTTCTCCTTTAAAATTTATCAGAGCTGGGTCTATCCATTTCTTTTTAATATTTGTTTATCTTGGACTGAAAGTTCCCATTTTCTTCTCCCTGTCTGTCTAATATATCCTATAAAATCTCAATTTTTCTCCTAAGGAAAACTCTATGTTCCTCCAATGTAATTAGCCAGTTTTCCTTTATTTTACTTTTATTTTTGTATTTCTTCTGTTATAATAATAAAGCTAAAGCATGCTCCTTTTCATACCATTCCAATTCCCCCTGGATACCTTAACAAACTCAATTCTTACAGACTAAGTGGTCCAAACAGACTTTATTATTTCTGTTTGTGACCTTTATATATACAGTCATTTCAATGATGTTTGTTATCTTTCTCAATTCCACCTAGCAGAGGACAGATTATTTTCATTATAAGGACTCTTATTACTTTTCATTTGTTTGCTAATCAAATTCACTGCTCTTCTGTGGGACCATCCACATTGAGAGTTCTCTGATTTATGAGGCCATGGATAGTGCTTATGTCAGGATCAAGCCTAGAGCTCAAGGTCTAACTGCAACAGCTTAAACACTGTGACCAGTGCCCAATACAATCAGTGAGGTCAATATAGTGTTGATAAAACAACCCTGTCTGCACAAAAATAACCATTTGCTTGAGAATAAGAGTGCTGTGAGTTGCAGTAAACCCCCAATCAAATCTTGCATATCCTACTTGCTAATACTGAGAGACCATGACTCCATGCTCTGGTCCCATCAAAAACTTTTCCAAGTGCCATTTGCATGACCAAAATTTACTTTTTGCCTACTTATTTTTATTACTGATAAAACTGACATGGAGGATGTGGCTAATGTGCCTGGCTCCCATGATCTTCCTAAGAATTAGCTCATGTAACTTCATTCCAATGGGGCATATTGCTGTACAGCTGGAAACTTGCAGGGCAAAACCAGATGTCCTAGGCAGGTGCTAGGAGGGAAAAGAGGGGTCCTGAACACAGCATCTGTGCCCAGTTCTTCTTCAGTATGTGTTAAGTCACTTCAGTCGTGTCCAACTTTTTGTGACCCCATGAACTGCAATATGCCAGGCTCCTCTGTCCATAGGATTCTCTGGGCAAGAATGCTGGAGTGAGGTGCCATGCTCTCCTCCAGGGGATCTTCCCAACCCAGGGATCAAATCCATATCTCTTAGATCTCCTGCACTGGCAGGTGGGCTCTTTACCACTAGCACCACCTGGGAAGCCCTCTGAAACCACACAACTGTCTACAAAAGCAGGCTCCTGCTCAGGACACTCTTAACTGCAGAAACAGACACACACTCAGGTATGCCAGCTCTGCACATGGCTCCAAAGCCACACATGAATGGGAGCTGGATCCCTGCTCTGTGGGGGACCAGCCTGACCTGCTCTCATAGGCAGACCTGGAGAACATTGCAGCTGGGAGATCTTCTGGGGAGATGACATGGATCCTGACCAAGCAGGCTCAAGTTCAAGGTTTCCTCGAGCCATAGACCTGGACTCCCAGAGCTGCCTTCCTGAGAGCTGGGGGTTCCTCTGAGAGCCCCTGGCACATCCACTTTCTGCCTCCATCAGTAGACATGGGAGTCAGCTCTCCAGGGAGTCCGGATGCAGGCAGCCACTCAGGGTGATGAGAAGGGAAGCGCCCAGCAGCCTGTCAGTGGGAGGTGGTGTGGACACAAAATGTCTTCTTCAGAACTTACCAATCAGATAACCCCATTCCACATCCCTGGAAAGGAGACAGTAGGGCAAGAGCTCAGGAAGTGTAGGGCAAATGTCTCCTCATGTAATCCTTAGAAGCACGCAATGTTTCTGTCTCCTCCTATTGTATTCCTGTGGCACTCAACAACCATGAACCAGTTCTGGCAGATGCTCTTATGGGTTATCTCTATCGTGATATGACTGCTCTTCAATATCTAGAACTTCTGTTTCAGAATGAAAGGCCAACACCAAGAGAGCATCCTCACTGGGAAGGGAAGGTATTCACACAATGGCAATAACCTCTCCAAAGAAATTCCTTCATAAAGTCTCCTTTTCTTTCAGTGCACTAATACTTTTTATAATAAATCATTGATCTGACTGGAAGGAGAGGGTATCCAAAAATCACAGAGCATAAGCTTAGCTGCATAGATCAGATAGGTGTGTCCAGAACACAGGTTCTGGAGCCACGCTGCCTACATCTGAGTGACACATTTACTACCTCTGATCCATATGACATTATTCTATATATGGAATAAGTAAGTATTTTTACAAAATAAAAGTTCTAAAAGCAAAGAATGTATATTTGCCCCCTTGGAAATTCTCTGATTTTATTAGTTTAAAGAAAACATAGCTATTTAATTGGAGCATGCTATCTTAGAAAGAGTTACCTTAATTTATTTTCATTGTACACAAAGATTATGTGTACTCAAAGATTTTTAAATGGTATCTCCATTACTAGAGCAGCCAAAGGAAAGATTACACTTTACATGTTTCAGTTATTTGAATTAACAGTGTGTCCATATGATATAAAGGCAACAAAATTTTTACATCAATACTTTTTAAATTCATTCACATACAAAAATCAGGCATTGTATTGTTTCATTTTGTGTGAATTTGAAACTCCTGTCATCAAGACCAAAGCTAAATGCATGCATGCTCATTTGCTAAGTCATGTCCAACTCTTTGGCGACCCCATGGACTGTAGCCCACCAGGCTTCTCTCTATATATGATTTCCCAGGTAAGAATGCTGCAATGGGTTGCCATTTCCTTCTCCAAGGAATCTTCCCAGCCAAGTGATCAAATCCATGGCTCCTGCATTAGCAGTCAGGTTCTTTTACCACTGAGCCATCAGTGAAACCCCAAAACTAAATACTTCCTTTTTAAAATTTTTAATATGTATGTATGTATTTGTCTGTGCCAGATTTTAGTTGCAGCATACACGGTCTTTAATTGGGGCCTGCAAACTCTTAGTTATGGCATGTCGGATCCAATTCCTAAACCAGGGATCAAACCCAGTTCCCTGGCATTGGGAGTGCTGAGATTTAGCCACTGGACCACCAGGGAAGTCGTTCCTTTTTAATTTTAAAAGCAGAACTATATGTGACTTTTTGTGCCATTTGGCTACACACCTGAAGATTGAATAATGTTGTCTCTCTGCTTACAGGTCTTCACATACCATGTTTATCAAGAACCTCTTTTCACTTGTAACATTGGACACGTCACATGCCCATCAGTTTACTGTCAAGCAAGATAGAGCACATCATAAAGTACATCAGTTCTTATTGCTCTCTTTTAAAGTCAAGCACAACAGATGACCTTAAACATGACAGCTTTTGTGATCAGCAACATTTTTGCTGGCATCCTGTTATTAATAATAATACTGTACCTAGACAGTATTACTAGGAATAATCCACATTGGAACAATGGTTCCTGCATCATTAACTGCAAAATGATTTCTAAGTTTTTTTCAAGGCTTTTTTGTTTTTCAAGGTTTTTTTTTTTCCCTCTTCTGTTAGGCCAAACACTTAACTAAATTTGTTATAAAATTAACTGGGAAGGGGAAAAAGAGAAGAGACTCTAAAAGGCTCACTCTGATTCTTGACTCAATGGCTGACTGTAATTGAGAGGTGAACTTCAAAATATATAAAGAATGAAAAGGTGAGTTTTGATTGAATATGTAATTATAGCACTTGGAAAGCATATTAATAACATGAATATCTCTGATGATTTGTGAAATGTAGGCAGTATTCTAGGCATACTATAATATGTGCTTAATAGCCATAATGACTTTTTTCTGTTTAAAAAAAATCAATGACAGTCAGAAAAAGGTGAGCAGTTTTATGACCAGTCATTATCCAGACATGTTTTCCTCTCCTAGGACCAATTGCAATGTTTATTACATAAATGTAACTTATATTTCTAGTACCATGTATTATCCACACCATCATTAAGCAAAGTTCATGAGGTGGCTTGTTCCAAGCTCAACGATCCATCTGCACAGACTCCAGCCTTCAATTATGTAGTGCTTTCAGTTCTTGTGATCACCTAAGAGTCTGAAAACGTCAAAGCTTTTGAATAAAACTTACCTCTGATTCACAAACTACCTTTCACTTTTACCTGTCCTGATTTGCTTTATTTTGAAAACTCTCATGGAAATGAGTCTCTCTGGAATTACTTATTAAGATTATAAGTGGTAAAAAAAAAAATAAATTAGATACTTTCTCTAATTGTTTGATGCTTCAAGATTTTAAAAAATCTCATTTCATTTTGTTTCAAAAAGTTGTTGCTCAATATTTCTATTTCACTATAAATTTTAAGTGCTTTTGATAAAATTTTAGATAAGACCATGTGGATTTAAGAGGAGGTTATATTTCAGTCTTGAATTGCACTAACTCTAGTTTCCTCCATGGGCTTCCCTGGTAGCACAGTGGTAAAGAATTTGCCTAAGCATGCAGGATTCTGAAGAGATACAGGTTCGATCCCTGGGTCAGGAAGATCCACTGGAGAAAGAAATGGCAACCCACTCCAGTATTCTTGCCTGGGAAATCCCATGGACAGAGGAGCTTGATGTGCTATAGTCCATGGGGTTGCAAAGAGTCAGACATGATTGAGCACACACACACTAGTTTGTCTAAGGATGGCATAACCTTAAAGTCCTTAAAAGATATATCACTCATTAAATGTCTACATATCTATTCCAATAATAAATTCAAATCTCTGATGGTTAGGATTCCAAAAGATTATATAAATTATTGCTTCAAATTCCCAAAATTACACAAATGTTTTTGTGTGTATGTACACATATATATCATTTGTATAATGTGTGTGTGTTAACATATAATAGCTTAATTTTGAGATGTACCTTTGAAATAGCATAAAAACACTCAATAGTAAAAGGCTATTAACATAGAAGTGTAGATAGATAGATGATAGAGATAATCATGCTTTTGATTTAATCACTACTCTTTATTTATTGAAAGGTTTTCTGTTTCTTTTCTAAACTTGGAAAAGTATAGAATTTGGTCACTGATAAACTTTACAGGTATTTTAGGTTGTACATTATGTGAATCAACAAATTAACCCCCATTAAGAATTCTACAGGCTTTCCAGGTGGCCCTGGTGGTGAAGAAACGCTCTTCCAGTGTGGGAGGCATAAGAAACTTGGGATCAATCCCTGGGTTGGAAATAACCCCTGGAGAAGGAAATGGCAACCCTTCGCAGTATTCTTGCCTGGAGAATTACATGGGCAGAGAAGCCTAGAGGACTACAGTTCATAAGGTCACAATGAACTGGACACAACTGATTTGACTTAGCATGCACAAAAGTTCTGCATCAGACTTAATGTGCTTCGTTTAAACAAAACATGTATACTATCATGTAAGAAACGAAGCGCCAATTTATGTTCAATGCAGGATACAGGATGCTTGGGGCTGGTGCACGGAGATGATCCAGAGAGATGGTGTGGGATGAGAGGTAGGAGGGTGTTTCAGGATTGGGAGCTCATGTACACCTGTGGCTGATTCATGTCAATGTATGTCAAAACCAATACAGTATTGTAAAGTAGAATAAAGTAAAAATAAAATAAAAAATTTTGTTGTTCACACACAAAAATAATATGTGTGACCTCTACTTTTGCCCTGTTGTCACCTTTCCAGGGAAGCAAAAAGATACATCCCGTACTAACTCACAGTAAATGTTAATCCTAAAATGAGACCTTTTCATATTGTTGATGGGGTTCTCAAGGCAAGAATACTGAAGTGTTTTGCAATTCCCTTCTCCAGTGGACCACGTTTTGTCAGAACTCTCCACTGTGACCCGTCCATTCTGGGTGGCCTTACACAGCATGGCTCATAGTTTCATTGAGGCATGAACATCCATATCTTCAATCTGGATTTAGAAAAGGCAGAGGAACCAGAGATCAAATTGCCAACACCCACTGAATCATCGAAAAAGCAAGAGAGTTCCAGAGAAATGTCTACTTCTGCTTTATTGACTATGACAAAGCCTTTGACTCTGTGGATCACAACAAACTGTAGATCTGAAAGAGATGGGAATACCAGACCACATGACCTGCCTCCTGAGAAATGTGTATGCAGGTCAAGAAACAACAGTTAGAACTGGACATGGAACAACAGTCTGGTCCCAAACAGGAAAAGGAGTACGTCAAGGCTGTATATTGTCACCCTGATTATTTAACTTCTATGCAGAGTACATCATGCGAAATGCTGGTGTGGATGAAGCAGAAGCTGGAATCAAGATCACCGGGAGAAATATCAATAACCTCAGATATGCAAATGTCACCACCCATATGGCAGAAAGTGAGGAAGAACTAAAGAGCCTCTTGACAGTGAAAGAGAAGAGTGAAAAATCTGGCTTAAAACTCAACATTAGGAAAACTAAGATCATGGTACCTAGTTCCATCAGTTCATGGCAGATAGATGGAGAAACAGTGGAAACTGTCAGACTTTATTTTGGGGGGCTCCAAAATTATTGCAGATGGTGACTGTGAAAGGTTGTTGTTGAATCACGACGCCAGGATTCTTGGCCCCCGGAGGAGAAGAATTCAATCCGGGGCCAGAGACGAGGCTTGAATCGCTCAGAGCTTTTATGTAATAAAGTTTTATTAAAGTGTAAAGGAGATAGAGAAAGCTTCTGACACAGGCATCAGAAGGGGGTAAAAGAGTACCCCCCTGCTAGTCTTTAGCTGGATGTTATATAGTCACCAGCAGTCTGTTAATGAAAGAAAGGAATGTCTCAAAACTTAGAATGGCACCAGGCCCCTCACCCATAAGATGTATTTTGGGATAACCTTAGCTCTAAATGGTTTATCTTGGGCCATAAAATGATTAACTTGAATATTGAGGAAGGGCAGATCACCATACAAATAGTTTCATTTACATAGATTAGAGGAACATTATCGGAGTATTGACATACTGGTTTATCAAGTAGGTTCTGGGCCCAAAAGGCGGACTTGACTTGAAGACAGGGTTTGGGGTAAATGCACAGTATATTAGCATAGCTTAAGATAAACATTTCCATAAGAAAAAGGCAATGGTTAACTTCAAGTGAAACTAGGTGTCATTATAGCAACACAGAATTTTAAGAGAAACCTCTTTTTAAATTTGTGTAGAGAAGGAGAAAATATCTCTAGTTTGTTTCCTCCTGCCGCTTAAGAGAGATAAAATGTCTGACACTTGCAGGCTATTTCCTCCGTTTGGAGACCCCTGGCCTTCCTGCCTGTTAGCCTCTCATTTGTTACCCTCTCAACTGTAGCCATGAAATTAAAAGATACTTATTCTTTGGAAGGAAAGCTATGAGCAACCTAGACAGCACAGTAAAAAAGCAGAGACATTACCTTGCCAACAAAAGTCTATCTAGTCAAAGCTATGGTTTTTCCAGTAGTAATGTATGGATGTGAGAGTTGGACTATAAGGAAAGTCGAGTGCCAAAAAATTGATGCTTTTAAACTGTGGTGTTGCAGAAGACTCTTGAGAGTCCCTTGGACTGCAAGGAGATCCAATCAGTCCATCCTAAAGGAAATCAATCCTGAATATTCATTGGAAGGACTGATGCTGAAGCTGAAACTCCAATACTTTGGCCACCTAATGCAAAGAGCTGACTCATTGGATAAGACCTGGCACTGGGAAAGATTGAAGGTAGGAGGAGAAGTAGACAACAGAGGATGAGATGGTTGGATGGCATCACTGACTCAATGGACATGAGTATGAGTAAACTCTGGGAGTTGGTGATGGACAGGGAGGCCTGGTGTGCTGCAGTCCATGGGGTCGCAAAGAGTCGCACAGAACTGAGTGATTGAACTGAACTGAAAATGAGATCTTTACTTTCTTTTTCCTTTTTATGGTTCTGATATTTTTTACTTAAACCTAGATTATATCTGTCTTTTAAGGAGATAAAAGGAAATAAAGTAATAATAAATGAAAATGCTTATTATTATTTTTTTTGCATCTTCTTTATTAGTTCAGTGAGCACTTACCAAGAACTTGCTATGTACAGTTTGCTAGTTTATTTTAGTTACTTCAGGTAGGAAAAATCTCTTCTCTTCTTAAAGAATAGTCCATCCAGGTGGCAAAGCAAAAATTTCAAAAGAAAAATCAGAGAATAATTTTTTTTAATATACAAA